>VZTV01037202.1:0-27634 GCA_013400875.1 Anhinga rufa
GGTCAAGCATGATCTCCCCTTGTCTCGGTCCCTTCATCAGACCTCCTCAAGTCAGCTTTGAAAGAGAGTGGTGAGGCTAAGACATCCCCAGGGCTGCCAACAAATGTGTATTAAGGAGAGAAATTTGAGTAGGAAACGAGTTCTTCTATGTGGAACAGTTATCTGGGAGCTGTACCCAGGACATTAACATCCTCGTTAGTACCTAGGTGTACTGCAATGCTGGAGCATGCCCTCTTCCCAGCGTCTGGAGAGTGGTAATTTTGCAGCACAGTGACTGGGTTGCAGCGATTCCTTCTTTCTCAAGAGGACAGATTATGAAATTCCGTGCAGTCAGAGGCAACACTTAAGCAGACAACGTGGGGAAGGTGTCTCCTGCTGCCTGGCATCACAGCCTTCAACCTGGAGGAGGGCCTGGAGCAGGTCAGCCAGTGGCACCAAGTGAGAGGTAAGATTGAGGAAGACTGCAAAAAAATGCAAGGAAGCCGAGTCACCTCTGTAGAATAATGTCATAGCTACCCATTCAGGAAAACTAAAATGGACCTCAAAATGGAGCCATGAGTTGGCTATATGACAAGAGAGCAGCAGTTAATTTTGAAAAAGGGATGATTTTGTCACTTTCCATGGCTTCCAGAAGCTTTTTAGACCCAGTGAAGACCTTGCTTTGATCTTTTGCATCATCTTGTCTTTTGCTTTGTCATTGATTCACTGGGTGTCAATCAGATCTGGACAAATAAGCAGACAGAAAGGGAAGAAATGTCATATTTTAAGGGAAAAGACAGCCAAATTATTTGAGAGCAGAAGGCAATATAGGTCCTTCAGAATCAGTGGTGATAGAGCCCTCAGTGAAGGAAAAGAAGGGCCAGAGTTAAACTACCTCTTCCAGGTGTCTAATTTAGACAGGGCGAGGCCCCTTTTGCTGATTCAGGTCCTGGCACAGTGACTCAGAGCACCAAAAACTGAGCTCTTAGATAATCCAGGTAGAGAGAGCCAACAGCCTCCCAGGAGCAATCCCAGCTATTTGAGTGAGATGCTCATCTTCTTCCTGAGAGCCCTCCAGGCATCCCAGATGTCTCTGCAGGGCAGCTCGCTACTCTCATCCAAGAAGTATGCAACCATGGGAGCCAACAAATAAGAAACCCTGGGCAGAGTAGGCAGCAGCATCTGCCTGGGAGATGTCACATCAGGATTTCTCAGGAAGGCTGGCAGAGAGGAATCTCCTCTTACACAACACCTGTTTCCAAGGGAGGGTTCACTAAGGGAGCTTTCATGGTCTTAGGACCTCCTGTGCCTGAGGGCAATTGCTGCTCCCACCTCCAGATAAGGTGCCTTTTATGTAACTTGATGTGTGCGTCAATCGTTGGCTCACATGCATGGGTTGTGTTGCTGGGCAGTAGGGAATGCAAAACCCATGGGATCAGGGAGAAACCAGGCAAGAGGGAGGGAGGCTGCGGCCCATGGATGGAGCTGCTCCCTTAGGGATGGGAATCCTGGTTTCCCAGTGCTGTTCATAACTTCTCCATGCCACAGCCATAAGCTGACGATAAAACCCTCCATAGCAGAAGCAGGCTCTACCACGTGCCTTCACCCCCTTTGCCCACAGATTTTTATACCTTCCTTCACATGCCAGGTTCCCTCACAACCCAGAACATAGGCATGTGCCAAGTTCAGCTAGTACAAGACATGACCTTATTTTAGACCTGGATGCCAAGAGCAGGTCTGTATTCACAAGCTCAGCAGGACAAGGCCTGGGGCAGTACTAGCCCCATCTTGGCCTCTGCCTGTGCCAACCAGCATAGTCCCTAAGAAATCCTAAACCTGTGGATAGCAAAGGCTGAAGACTACTTCAAATCGATCAATTGTTACTGCCTTACCATCTGGGTGTGGGGCAGAGTATGGCCAACCAAGTTCTTGGCTCATTCAAGGTGTTCTGTGTGTGCCACTTGAATATCTCTAAACCTGGCAGGAGGGGAAGAAAGGTGAAGAGAGTAGATTGGACAGAAGAATGGAGCCAGCTCAGCTGCGGGATGGCAGTGCAATGGAAACCATGAGGACAACGGAGAGTTTCATGGCTAAAGACAGAGTATCATTGGCCAATCTTGCTGAGGAGAAAAAAAATGAGCTGAGGCTCTAGCAAGAAAACAGAGGTTGAAGGTAAAGCCTAGACTAAGACTGAATGAAGAAGCCAACAAGGAAGGCTGGCAGAGAAAACAGCCAGGGAGTGCATAGCTGGGGGCCAGATGTGGATGGGAGGAAGGGTGGACAAGAAGGGATGGGAGCAGGCTGGGGTGAGCTGGAGCCATGAGACCACATTTCCTTTGCAAACCTGTTATAAAGCTCCAGCTGTTTCTGAGTGGTGGTACTCCTTTGCTCTCGGCAGACACCCAGCACAGAGAGCAAAGTGTATAGCTGCACTCCCTGTGCAATGAGTCTACAGAGAGAAAACCAGCTGGGTGAGCTGCACCCAACTAATTATCCTGGGAGATCTCGTTGGGGTAATCCTAGTGGAGAGCTTCTTCAGCTCAGGAGAAAGCATTTCAGCTTCCTGTGACTCACTTCAGAAGGGTTTGAGTGAGAAAATCTCTCATTCCTAGCCAAGATTATCCACAAGGATACTGCAATAGTACACACAACAGTGAGTTCCTTCAATTTTAACCCCAATAGGAAAGTTGACTAGCAAACATGAAAGATTTATTTTCAAAGTTAATATTTCGTTATAGATGAAGCTGAAATTCCCAGACTCCAGCAGACACATAGTAGAAACTGTCTGTCTTTTCTGATGATTTTCCTTTAAGCACCATGCAAGATACTTTTCTCCCCTTTCAAAATAATCCATAATTCTTATAAAGCAATTTCCACTGGAAGATCTTAAATCAGTTTAAAGAAAACTTAATGCCCAATATCCCTTCGTGTCGAGTCCTGCCTTGTTCCCTCTGTTTGCCTGCTGGAGAGCTCAACAGCCATTTCCTTTCAGCCAGCTGACCCAGAAGAGAAATTGAAAGCAAGTTAAATAGAATACAGTTTACTCTGAAATGGAGTCTCAAAATGACACTTCTGCCAATGCAGAAAAAAAAAGAAAATCTGGGGAGAGGCTTCCTGAAGTGAATGCAAAGCAAGTGCAATATATTTCAGTGTTATTTCAATTTGACTTGCAGACTAACGCCTCCGCTTTTGTTGCTGCTAACATGGATGCATCCAGCCGCTACGCCCGATGTACCATACCACACAGTCACACAATAGAATAAAATACACTTTATTGTGCCCAGGTTCTGTTTAACAACTCTAATATTAAAGGCTTCCTCAGAGCAAAATGAATCAGGGCAGAAAACCGTATAAAGGGAAAAATGGCACAAGAGAATGGCAGGGACAAAATGAAGGGGAAAAAATGCATGGAGTTATAAAGGCCAATGGTAGGAGAGATGGTAACTATATGGTGCCCTTCTGCATGCGCAGGGCTCCACATCATGCCTTTCTCTTCCAAACACCATTTTGAGGTAGGGCTCTGCTCTTATACATTGTCATCAGAGCACAGAAAGAGCAAAAATATTTGCTGCTGGGACGTGACTTTCCAGGTAGGAGAAACAGGGCAGCATTCACATTGTACAGATGAGAGTTTGATCCCTTGCAATGCAATGCCAAGCAACTCCTTTTCCTCCCCTAGCCCCTTTAAAAACCCAGCCGGAGAATGCAAGCGAGACTGGCCAAGACACCCAGAGCTATCATAGTGTAGCTGGTTTTCACACTGCTGGCACCACTGATGTTGCACAACGAAGTCTCACAGCAGCTGGTAGCAACACCAGCTATGCCGATATTCAGGTCAATTGTTGGGCAAAATGCAGAACATTTCTTGGTAATACGCTGGTTACGGTCATTGCCTGAAGTGTGAGGGAGAGAAAACAGGAAGAAAAGTCAGGCTTTTTATATATATTTTTTACAGACTTCAATGACAGACTAGCAATATCCAGTGGGGAATATGTTGTTCTGTACTTAATGCTGTTGGTTTTCCCTTGGGCTCCGTCACACCGCATTATTATTTGTGTATATGTGACCTATGGAGACCATCTCCAGGCCTTACAACTCCTCTGCTGTTTTCAGGCTCAGGTGAGTGCAACCTAGGGCAAGAATTTGGGCACCTGATGCGTTTGTACAGTGCAAGATTGCAAGACATCATCGTCACCATGCCCTGGGATTGCTCCTTCCATGGTACCTGGCCTTTTCCAATTTCACCACCTCATGAGCATATATTTGAGCTTGGAGATGAGGCAAGGGGTTTGTGCAGAGAAACCCTCTCTCTTCCAATGTCTCCCATTCCTGAGTGTGTTTAATCAGCACGCAGTGCTGTTACAATATATTACAACAGAGATGGGCTATACTGAGTTCCCACCTGCTGCAGGACTGGCTCTCTGTGCGCTATGGTCCTCATTAATTCTTCCACCACACCTCATGGTGGAAGGAGGCTCTGCAGTCAGCCTAACCTGAACCTCATCTTGTCATCAGAGCCTTAGAAAAGCTTCACACTTACCGAGTCCCGTGGTAGAATAGGTTGTGAGACAGTACTTCTCATGGTCAGAGCATGTGGTTATACTGAGACAATGTATATTGGAAGGTGCATCTTTGCATGTGAAACATTTCAAGGAGAAAGCTGCAAAAGAAGCACACAACACCCATCAATCACCTCTAGAAATGTCCGTCGGAGCACAAAACTGGTGGCGCTGGTCCAGATGGAGGATCTGTCAAGCCCAGTGGCCATAGATGGACAGCCTCCTGGGTGTGTGAAACTTGGCCCCAGCAACTCTCCTGGACCCAAATTATGTTAAGCTCAGATCCCAGACACTGATGTGGTTTGCTCATTTAGTAACCCTCAAGGAATCTTCCTTCTAGATACTTACTTGAGTCTCCCTTGAATCCATTTAAACATCTTGCACCTCCAACGCGCTTTTGGAAAGAGCGCCCCAGTCTCCTACCACTTGCAGCATGAAGCTCATGCAGTTTCTTTCCAACCTGGCTCCTCCAAGCCCCATTTGCTGGCCACTAGTTCTTGTGTGGAAAGCGACCAGTGGATCCCTGTCCACACTCTTTCATCTCCTCTTTAAGTCATTTGAGGAGCCCTGGCCTCCATATCCTTTCTCAGAACACACAGACAAACAGTGAATTATTTAAAAAATCTTTTTGAATACAAAAAGGGAGCCACACAACTAAGAGTAACCCCCCTGGCCATACTAGGCATGAATATTTTGCTGCATGCCCCCACTATATATCTCAAATGAGGGACAAGTGACGCAGATCGGCTTCTCAGTGTTTGCTGGGAAGATGGATGCTTGCATTTATCTGGTTCATCTCCAGAGCTCTCCTGTGTCTGGAGGCAGTCTTGGAGCTGTAGAAGGCAGGGCTCAGCAAACCACCCCGCTGGCTGCAGCAGGCTCCTTTTTACAGCCATCCATGGGTGATGACTGCCTAACACCACAAAACGTGTACATCTGTAACAGTGTGCATCTGCAAACACTGTGCTAATAGGAATGAATGAAAACAGCTTGCACTCAAGTAAGCTAAAGAAGTCATTCATAGCAAAGAGATCCTTGGGGAAGGTTTCTTTGCATGATAAGGGGATTTCCTACTTATCTGTTTATCTGGAGCAAACACTCCTGCAGTAATGTCACCCACCAGGGATTAGGCTCATTCTTCACATTTCCAGGCTATCCCTATCTACGGCCAGTTAATACCCTTCTTATTTTTGTACCAGCACTGTCCTTTGCCTTCCTTGCTTTTCCTCTCCCTCACTGCTCTTCTCCTTTGCTCAAGCTTCTTTGCCCTTGTTGATGCCTTTGCCAACAATGTCCCAACATAATTGCTGCTCTTGTTTGACCTTAGACAAGCCCATCTGGCCCAGACCGGCTCTCTGCTCCCTATCATCCTACTAGCCCAGACCTGGCCCCAGCTCCGACTGTGACCCAGGTGACCAGGGTGTGCACTGTATTTCATAGGAAGCCACAAAAATGCCTTTTAGGGCACTATTCTTCCTTCTCTGTCTCTGTGGAAACTGTCTTTTCTCCCCACTCCAGCTAGCAGCCCCTTTGCCATGTCCATGGCCACCCAGCACTGACCATCAATTTCCTCCTGGGGTCTGTAGTCCTCGCAGATCCTATTCTCTCTCTGTTGTTTCTCACTGAAAAGCAGCTGGCAGAGGACACAGAGGTCAGGCAACCAGGCTTGCAGTGACTCAGATCCCATCTCCCTCTGATCCCATGCTCAAAACCCTTATGATTTCAAAAGCCTCAGTCAGACCTGGCACCAGGCTCACTCTGACTTGATACCAAGACTGTTGTAATTATCTTCCCACCTTAGTCATTGTCATTTCCATCTCCAGACTCTCTTGGCTCTCCTGCCTGGCTCTTGCATTCAGTATTCTCCTGACATTGCAGGCTACATTTTTTTTTTTTTTGAGTCCGTGACGCTCCTTTAGACTATCTGCACTCAAACCAGTGTGGCTTCATTCTCTTTTCTTGTGCAGATTCCATGCACGCACATTTCTGTACCACCGCACCGGGAACCACCCTTTCCTCCCAGAATAACCATACACTAGAGCAGAGTCCCCAAACTGGGTTTTCCAGATATGTAACCCATTTTATTCCTCAATTAACACAACTGGGCTTTCCAGACATGTCACTCATTGTATTCCTTAATTAATACAGCTTCTTTAATCAGGCCCATTCCAAGAAAAACATCCTGAATCTATGCAGGAAACAGCGGAGCTTGTTACGTGCCCAAGTCCTGTTTCATCTGAACCTCCCAAAGCTGCTGATTTCTGAGTACTGTTTCTGAGTACTGAGTACTGTGCTGAGCTGCTGAGTACTGTTTTCCTGGGACCCTTCTTGGGGTTCCGCAAGGATCCATCTTGGGGCCAGTACTCTTTAATCACTTTGTGAATGACTTGGATGCAGGACTGGAAGGAATCCTAATGCAGTTTGCTGATGACACAAAACTGGGTGGAGCTGTTGACACTGTCGAGGGCAGAGGAGCCCTGCAGAAGGATCTGAACAGACTGGAGAGCTGGGCAATCACCAACCGTATGATGTGTAACAAGGGCAGTGCCGGATTTTGCACCTGGGNCACAGGACATTAAGGATCTAAAGCTACTGGAGAGTGTCCAGAGGAGGGCCATGAAGCTGGTGAAGGGTTTAGAGGGGAAACCATTCGAGGAGTGGCTAAAGTCACTTGGTTTGTTCAGCCTGGAGGAGGAGGCTGAGGGCAGACCTCATCGGGGTCTGCAGCTTCCTCACAAGGGGAGGAGGAGGAGGGGCAGGCGCTGGTCTCTTCTCTCTGGTGACCAAGGCCAGGACCGGAGGGAATGGCAGGAAGATGTGCCAGGGGAGGGTTAGGCTGGATATTAGGAAAAGGCTCTTCCCCCAGAGGGTGGTGGAGCGCTGGAACAGGCTCCCCAGGGAGGCAGTCACGGCACCCAGCCTGGCGATATTCAAGAAGCACTTGGACAACGCCCTCAGAGACATGGTGTGAATTTGGGGTTGTCCTGTGCAGGGACAGGAGTTGGACTTGATGGTCCTTGTGGGTCCCTTCCAGCTCAGGACATTCTATGATTCCATGATTCTATGATTCTAGCCAGGGGAGTGGGCAAGCACCTGCAGGAGTGAGTTTGCCAATATCTCTCTCTGCTCAGGAGGTTTCTCTCTCACTCACATTTACTACAGAGGACTCTGGAGGCATGTGGGCTCCTAACCTGGTAGCTCATTTAAGACCCTGACATGAAGTAGGACAATTTTCATCCTCTGTCCTGGTAAGAACAATTGCTCACGCTACTGAAAAACACTTCTGACTTTATTGCATCTGTTGAGATATCTGTTGTAACGAGGGCTGAGTGGGGAAGGGAACAATATTTCTTTAGAAATGTGCTCCACTCAGCATGAAAACCTGGGGTTAAACCAGGCTGCCTTTGGAGGTCTCCTGCCTGTGCCTAGCAAGACCTCTGCTCTAACTGAAAATGAATATTCCTCAAGGAAGGTTTTCTTGTGAATAATTCGAGCCACCCAGATAAACAACTTACACATGTAAAGCTTTAGCAAGTGCAAGTGCCAGCAGACGCAGGGTTTACACCATTAAAATCAGTCAGGTTCAGGATTAATTGGAACAGCAACCAGCCTTCTGGCTAGATTGCACAGCGAAGTGGTGCTGCTTATGTGATAATTTTCTCCAACTCCTTTGGTAAGTTTGCTGTCTCATTGTGTGATCTTTTTAAAAGATGTGATTACGGTTGATAAGCTGCAGGAAAGAATCTTTTTATTGTTCTCAACTTTCCCAACCCTGTTGAGCACAATGATTTAGCACATGCCAAATTTAAAGCCTGTGAAGCCCCACAGTAAGAACATTTTCCGCCTCAAATTAAGTGTGAGCGTAAGTGCTCTGCTAGACTGAGACCAGAATGGCCAGTAATTTGCCAACAAAGCCCTACAGCAGAGCCTGAGAAAAATTCAGTTTGCAATAAGGCAAAAGCCCCCCACCCCAAGCCGAGGAAATCAACTATTCCCCTGGAATAGTCAGAAGGATATTGAGGGCTGCACCCTCTGTTCCTTGCCTGACCCACAGCCCACCCCTGTGCAAATGGGGCATCTTCCAGGGGCACAGGCAGCAGTCCTTGGCAGAGCCCAGCCAGGCAGAATTAAAGTACATGTTCCCAGTGCATCTTTCCCAAAAGAAACATCCATCAGTTATCAGAATGAGAATGGGGCTCCGTGTCTCCAACCCAGACCTGGGATCAACATCAGCAAATTTGCACTTCAGAGCAGCAAGATGCAAGAAAGAGATGGGAGCCAGAATTGCACCTTCTTGTGGCATGCCCATCACTAGCAATTTAGGTAATGAGGGTTTATAATTGCAACCAATAAACAAGCAAGTGGAAAAAATAATCAGCCTATAGTTAGTTATATGTCAAATTTGCACCTTTATTGTACATATCGCCCTTTGCCTGCCCAGCTCTGTATATCCCTCAATTAATTCCCCTTCTCAGATGCCTACACTGAGCCACTCCAAGGGCTGGGCTGGGACTGCACGAGTCAGGTGAAGTGGGTATCTCAACCCCCACTTCAGCTCCTCAGCATCCTTCCGACTTCTGTTGTGGATGCATCCCCTAGCTTCTTACCCTGAGGACTGGAATGATCTCTAAAGCCTAATGACCCTTTAGCTTTACCATTCATGCTGCAAAATCCACTTGTCATCCTGCAATATCAAAGACATACCCCAGCTCTAGGGGTCTTGCTAGTGCAAAGCAATCCTTGGAGACTCACCACTCTCTGTGAACAGGGCTATGATGAGCACGACAAGAAGAGAAGTCTTCATCCTTTATAGGTCTCGCAGCCTCCAAAACGAGCAGGACTCATCCAAGGCAGGTTTTATACCTCTGCAGTGTTTGCTTTGATGCTAGGATAATAACTATGGCGTTGCTGTGTCAGATGGTGGGTAATTGAGAGCAACGTGTCAGTGCTTGCGTGTGGAAGTATGCTTTGTTGGAACTCTAAACAGGCATATATTCTCCCCCCACTTCTTCTTTTCCTAGTTGTTTCACAATGCAGTTTGTTCATCGGGTGTTAAGTATGCAAGAGTTTCTAATTTTGGCTAAGTGGAGGAAAGGCAAAACACAAAAATAAAACAGTGTCCATGTAAGAAGAGGAATGTTTTCCTTTCCAGGTCAGCTTTGGTCTCAGAACAGGCTGAATCGTTGAAGATTCTGTCCTCACACACTGTTTTAGTACATATGGAAATTGATTGAATTTGAAATTGAAATTGGGATTGAAACTTCTACAAAATGTCTCCCAGGATTGTCAATACAGCTAGATCAGAAGAGCAGTATCCTTCCACTGCATTTCATAGGGGACCAGACATCATTTTCTGTGGGCCTTTTTAAGACAGCAGTTCAAAATCATAAATGTTTCTGTTCTAAAATTGGATATTTTATATGAGGGAAAATGTTCTCTTATTAGAAAATAAATTCCACTGGGCAATGAAAATGACCACTTAAGTTAAAAACCAGAAATAACACCCACCCCTATCATATTGAACAAGCTGTGATTTTTTTCACAAATTACAGAAAATAAACGTCGGGGAGAAAAAAACAAACCAGTTAGAGCATGGAGAATGAAGGACTGGCTGATCAAGGATCTCAACTCATTAAGTCTTCAGAAAAATAAAATTGTAGCCAGCCAAAATTATGTGAAATGCCAAATAGGAGTACTCCACTGGATTTCCATATGGTGCTCTTTATTCCTCCTTTTTTATCATGTTTCGTCCTATCTCCCTGTATAAAATCAGAATATTTCCCGTCTTCTTCTGACTGCTGTTGCTTTTTCCTCCCACCATTGTTTTTCTGCCATCTAGTCATGGGGATGGAGGCCCAGTCCCAGAAACGGTCCAGCTGGATCCCTTTCACATGACAGAGCTGCAGGAGCAACCTGCGTGGCCCAAGCCTCTGCCAGCAGCTCTGCCCCTTGCTGCTCTCCATCTGTTTTGTTTCCCTTTTTTCTTTGTCTCAAAGTTGCTCAGTTTTCCATCTCCCATTGAATATTTGGGTTTCCAATATGACCCACCTACAGTCGTTATCTCATCGAAGAGGCATGCCCAGTTTTTCAGGTGATGTAACTCTTTCCAACACCTCTAAATTGGAAGTATAAATATTGTTAGCATGGAGACCTGTGTGACTAAGGTGAGGAAACTTCTGCTTTCTCAATAGGTAGAGCATGAAACTGTTGGAATAGAGATGGCAATTAACCAAGAAATCTCAAAGGAGGGGCGTTGTTTGGCTTCATAAGGCCAATGCCTTTGTAAGGCGCCAGGCAGGAGGAAAACAGAAGTTGGCACCCTCCATGCCAAGCACTGCAGCCTTCTCTTCCTTGTGCAATATTTTATGTTCCCCAATCCAGAAGTGATTTCATCAGTCTTTATTGGTAAATCTTTTATTGCTAACTATTTGAGGTAATAGCAGAAAAGGGGGCTCTAGTCACAAGGCGATGACATTCTGCAGCTTGTACATTGCGCTGCAGAGGCAGCCCACATTCAGATTTGTTTCAGCCAACAGCATCCATTAACAGGTACAGAAATAGCAGCTCAGCCAGGCACTGTTTTTTTTCCCCCTCCCTTGTAGTCTCATCCAAGCAAAACCTAAAATATCTCTTATTTCCTGCAAGCTGCTGAGATTTTGAGATGGCAAGGCTATATTTCTTAAAAGAGTTATTGCAGGATTTCTGACAGTTGAGATTTTCCATTAGATGGTCCTGCACTCTTCCAGCTGGTCCCATATGTCCCCCTGATCTTAATGTTATCTTCGTTCCTCACCAGTGCTGGGTGAGATAGCTTGAAAAGAACCCATGGGGGTAGAAAGGACACAGATGATTAGGGCACCAGAGGGACCAAGGCAAAAAAGAGAAGATAATATCACACTTTACAAGTATTTGGAAGCTATGAACTTCAAGAAGATTTTGGAAAGAGTAACAAGGTATTTAACTGGGGGTGGAGGATGAGGTGGAAAGACTTATTTCCATTGACAGAGTTGCTGAGTGGAGAAGGAAGGAGAGTGTTTTGCTCATCTTGTTCTAAACCTGGTTGAAATTGTCATGTGAGAAGGGTAATTTTTTGGGGGGTGAAAATATGTAGTTTTCACGAAACAAAAGCTGAACTATAAAAGTAACTGAAATTCAGATGTTTTAACTAAATGTGGATTTTCAAGTTGGCCGAAAGCTTTAAGAATCATTTCCGAAATTATTGTGATTAACATATAGGAAAAGTGATAAAATAAGTGCAAAACCCCAAATTTCTGTTGGTCCCTCAGCACAGAAATGCTACAACACTACCATTCTTCAGTTAGCCCATCTCTTCTTTAAATAAATGCCAGAACACTCTCCTTGCCCAGAAATTAAATCTTTATAGGACGACTAAACCTAATCGCACCTTCACAGTCTTCGGCCAGCGCTGCGGTTTCTCCCCGTTGCACAGCAATACGTGCACTTTGCAGCCTGTCTTGAGCACTGGTGAAGTAGGACTGCCCTCAAATCCAGCTGGGCTGCAGATGTCAGGGCTTTTTTTCCAGGTGCCACTTCTATACAAGCCCTCCCAAAATGCAGCACTGCACTTACAAACTGCTCAGTTGGGAATACTCACCCTCCAGCTCCAAGAGTGCATGTATTTTGCCTGTCTTAGCTACAGCTCTGCTCCTCCAAGAGCTGCAGGGGGTCTCCACCTCATCTTCTCCATCCCCAAGCCCGAAAATGCAGCAGCGACAGAGGAAAGGGAAGGAGCAGAGACCTCCCCAGCAGATCAGACCCCCGTCGCCTCTGCCAGGCTCTTTCTGCCCACTTTCCCTGTCTGTGCAGGGAAGCCATGAGCAATCACTCAGACATCAACATCTCCTCCAAGCAGGCACGTGGGTCCCCTTCCCATGAAGACAGATTCCAGCAGCAGCGTCCTCATCTTGGATATCTCCAACATCTTGGGGTGGGCCCTTTACCTATTTTAAAAGCCGAAACCACCCACCCTGCAGAGATCGCAAGAGAGCTTTGCAGCACCGCCAGGAGCACAGCCAAATCCTGGCAAACCCTCAGTCCTACGTGTTAGCAGTTACAAAACAATCCTCGCTGTTGCTCACAATGGGAACAACACAAACATCTTTGACCTTTCCAGGCTGACACCTTCATTCGTTAGCACTGAGTGATCAGGCAGAACATCTGGCTTTGTGGAGTGTCTGTCTTGAGCTGCTGGATGCAACTGAGTCAACTGAGAAAGGCAGCAAGGAGTAGACTCACAGGAGTGTAAAAAGAGGAATTCAATGTGAAGTAGAGATTCAGACTACCGCCCTTTCTGGCAGAACTGTTTTCTCAGGCTGATCTTAGTGTGGATATAACAAACAAACTCTAGAATAACATAAACCTTTATTTTGTCTGACGATTGTCACACACTTGCTATCAAAAGAGCTTTCGCAGGGAATATTAGTACAAAATAAATGATACAGGGGAAAAAATAGGAGCTACACTGCCACGCCATTTTGTTGATGGGACCTGAACCAATGTCTTAGAAAAAACAGGGTAGCATAGACCCAGTTGGAGACACTTGACAGAGGATGTTAGTTTCTCAGTTGGGGAATACCTTGTAGGTTCTTGGGTTGTCACATCTTCTCCCATCCCTCTTCACAATCCTGCCCTGATGACACAGATCAAACTGGCCACAATTCCCAGGAACATCACAGCGTAGCTGATTTTTACGCTGTTGGCACCACTGAAATTGCACAGGGAGGTACTACAGCATTTAGTGGAATAAGCTGCCACACCAAAGTTCACGTTCGCCTCAGGACAGTCTACAGAACATTTCTTGGTGATGCGGTGTCCCATGTCTTTGCCTGGATGGAGAATAGACAAGAAAGGAGAGCTGTGATTTAAGATTCTTCTCCAACAGCTGACCAGAGGATGATAGGAGGAGTTATATTGCGTTATGCTTAATTTGCAGTGCAGCAATAACGGCGATCAGTGGATTTGATGAATGCTGGGTGAGCGTCCACACAACCTGGATCAAATGCATGACACTAGAAAGCCCTTGGTAGAACCCCCATGTCCTACCCTTCATGTAGGACAGCAAATAATCACTGCCAATGCATTTTCTGATTTTAAAACCACATTACTTACAGCCAACCCCTTTTCATCCTCCATCACAAAGCACATGTGTGAGCTCTCAGACCAAGCAACAGGGTCTGCTCATGAAAACCTGTGTGCTCCAGCCAGCCCTGCCACAACGTGGTGAGAAAGGTACCCCAGGTGGTGGATCACATGGCACCGCTGAGGGATTCACACATGTTATGTGTTGTGATCCTTAAACCTCAGTGATCAACAACTACTGACTCCCCTCAAAAAACTATTGCCCATCCGTGTCTCTNGAAAAGAAAAGAAAAGAAAAGAAAAGAAAAGAAAAGAAAAGAAAAGAAAAGAAAAGAAAAGAAAAGAAAAGAAAAGAAAAGAAAAGAAAAGAAAAGAAAAGAAAGAAGTTCCTGATGTCTCACTGGTACTCACCAAACCCAGCAGAGCTGTATGCGGTTATACAGTATTTCTCATTGTCTTCACACTTGTAGGTTTTAAGACAGTTCCAGTTGGAGTGTTCGTTGTCGCATATGTAGCAAAACAGTGAGGAAGCTGGGAAGAGCGTACATGACATGCATTAGTTGTTGCCAGCAATGCCCTCCTGGGAAGAAAGTGTCAAAAGCCATGTCCCTTCTTGGAAAATACAAGGTGAAAAGTATGTTATGAACAAGTTTTCATGACAAGTGAAATAAGAGGTTGGGTTTGATGAATGAAGCTGAAAAAAAGCAAACAAACAGAACAAAACAAATTTCTTTCTTTACTTGAGATTTTCAGTGATTCAACCTGAAAACACATTTTTCAGCCTGAGCAGCACTCTCAGGTGACCTTTCTTTCTCCCCTGGGTCCACGTTGGCCTGGCTGACAGCCAACCTGCAAAAGCAGAACTTGCGACCTGCCCAGCTGGGTCCAGTATAGGTCTGGCAAGGAGAGCATGAACTGGCACTGTTTTGAGGTGAAAGCTTAGTTTTTAGTATTTTCAGACTGCATCTGCAAAATGCTGTACAGACATGAATTAATTACAGCCCGTGACACCCCTGTGAGCTAAATTACTGAGCACAGAGCCATATTAAAGGGAGTTCCCTGGGAAAGGTTGCTCTGGACAATAGAGAGATTATTTCTACTAGTGCCTGGAACAATACTTTCTCAATGATATTATAAGCAAGGCTGATCCAGGTCTATTACAAAGCCAGAAGGAGGTAGGATATGTATTTCTGAACAAAACTGAAGTATATTGAGTTTCCAGGCTGGCCAGCTGGCCATGCTAGAAACACAGGCACGTGCCATCTCGTTCCCTGGAGGTGGATTCGCAATTGGCAGAAACTGTTCAGAGTCCCATGAAATGCTCCTCATTTCTGAGCAGGGGGGATAGAGGCAGCTGAGCTGCTCTCAGGACAGCCTGCCTCAGTGCCACCACTTCCCGGTTGAAGGTGACCAAATCACAAACCAGGGAGGGTCCCCCATTAAGCTGAAATTTCTCTGGTTCAGTTCTTTCTGGCTTTCTCAATCCAGGAAGGTTCTTATTTCTGCACAGAATAGCCAATTTCAATTGAATTCAAACCTATTTTTGACAAGGAAACTCCTCCCAGGGACTCTCCAAAGCCCAGTTGATTCAGATTTGTCTCTGAAGTTGAACCAGCCCATGACACTTTGCTAGACAATTCCAGAAGCAGTTTTAAGAGAGAATTAAAAGCCATTTTAGGTCCTAAGTACCCCAGGTAGGAGAAGAAAAGGCCGGCCCTCTCTGCTGCAGGGAGCTCAGGTGCCTTGTGTACAGCTCTGGAGCCAGCTCTGCGTCCTGGTGCACCAGCAAATAACTGACCGCCTTGCTCTGAAACCTACCCAGATGCTCTTTTCTAGTGCCGGGTGTTGCACGTGCAGGTGGTCTCCATAACAGCAGATAAAATCACCCTTGTTGCATCCCGGTTTTAACTTCTCTTTAACTAACTATTCAGCACTCAGTTTCTCCATCGCTCGGATAAGTTCAGCCTCTCACCTCTCTTCTGGAGGTCCCCCAGCCTGAGTTATGGGCTGCCGTCCTTTTGCAGACCACGCCAGAGCAATCCCAGACACACTGCCCAGCAAGTGTTACTGCATCGTACATTCCCTGCAGTGCTTTCTGATCTGCTTTTCTGCCAAATCTCACAAAGTTGTTCAAACCACTTCCTGTTGCAGATGGAGCCGAGACCCCAGCATGTGCATGAAAGCAACTGAAATGCACTTGTGTTCACTGGCTGATGCAAGGAAAATCCCTCCCAGTCAGGAAGCAATAACAGCTTAAACCATTAGAGCTGTTACAAAGCCTTGCCTGTGTCTGGTCTCTACCCTCCGCTAGCTCCAGTTTTGCAAATGCAGCCAGAAATAGCCTTAACAGTGAAAAAAGTCTTGCAGTACTCCTTGGGATTGCAAATGCATGCACAGAGCCAATGTTTCTGAACTCACTATTTCTACACAATTATCTAGTCATAGCTGCAACCCCGTTTGAAAGAGGACAAGCACAGAGCACTGTAGATCTCATTATAAACACACTCACTCTCAGACACTTAAAAAAGCTCTTCAAACCTGTAAGCAAAGAGCTCTTAGGCTTTCAACTATCTGCCAGCAACCTGGTTTCTTACTTGTAATGTTATTGTGGGAAATGAAGTGGAACGCTGGCAGAAGATGCGGTGTCAACACCAGCCCCATTACCTTTACCAACAACTCCTGAAGTTTCATTCAGGAGCAAAAACAAAACCGAAGGCAAAACTGTGAGCCCACCTTAATTCCTGTTAGTATTTTTCAGTTCACATGTCTGTCTTCAGATGTGAGTGGTCGGAGCTTGATACTTGAGGGTGTGAGAAACCAGAGCAATGAGCTCATCTTCTTTGGGTTATGGGAACCTCAGCAGAACTCACCCAGAAGCTCAGATTCAACCACACTAAATATTGCTTGATGCAGCTGACGCCAAAGAAAAACTGCACTACCAAGACCTCACCAAATGCAATAAAAGCTGTCAAACCTTCTTGTCCCTGCAATATCTCTGATTTCTCTCCTGGTATTTTCATCCTCTCCATCTGGCTCTCCCAGCCTCCAAAGCTCCTTACCTTGCTTGGCACACAGGACTGCTGCCACCAGGGCAATCAGAAAAGCCTTCATGATCGTTGTGCCCTCAGAGCCCAAACAATGTGGGATGGTGCACGGGAAGGTTTTATACTGGGACTGCGTTTACTTTGACTTCCTTTGATTAGAGTAATTTGAGGTTTGGGGAGTGACAACACATGAGATGTGATCAGTGATGGGTGTGTTTGTGCGTAGGAACATATTATGAGGTCCAGGTAGCAATTTTTTTTTTTACATCTCATTCAGATCCAATCTTTTTTTCCAAGGCTGACTCCTGCTGACTATGTCTGCATTGCTAATTTGGGGAACAATTTATCTGATTCAAACATGGGAGTCCCTTCTTACCCCGTTGGGCTGAACTGCGAAACCTGGAGCAAAGCAGAGGCAGCTGTGCCAGACTGGGGTGGCTCACCACTTGCAAGAAAGTAGGTGTCACCCGGCACCCCCCCATCTTTTCTCTCTGCCATGATATGAGAGCTTCATATCTGTGGGAAGTGGGAGAGGAGGCAAAAAAGAAGATTTTCACTGGATTGTCCACAGTCATTCATAATTATCTCACTTGTACTAAGGAAAGTGCTTTAAGCAGAAAACCAGCTTGTATCATTACAGGATGACACTATTTGTGCGTGGAGACTGTCACTCAGAGGCTCCCATGATCCAGGCAGGGATGCTTTTGTTTTCCTCTGCTTCTCTGTCCTCCAGAAGCATCCAGGGTTTCCAAGCAATGATGTTTGTTGCTACCTGTAGACCAACTCTGGACTCTGTCAGGTTTTTCCAGTCCCTCATGACCTTTCCAGTCCTTCTGGGATCCCTCCTTCTGCTCCCACAACCACTTCGTCACCTCTTGCCAAATGACTCAGGATGCAGCAGAGGCACAAAGTGCATGGGAACGGCTGCAGGAGTTGAACTATGAATTGGCGCAAAGATGACCAGAGAAATAAAACAAGTCCTGGTCAAGAAGACATCTCAGCAGACCACGACCCTTTGTCTTTAGAGAGAGAAATGACCAAGGGGAGCTTGGAGTAAAGGTTTGTAAGGTCACAAATGATGTGAACACAGAATAAAGGACTCTTTATAAAGTTGCTCTTTCTTTTCCCCAAATTACTCCCCACGGAGTTGTTCCTAGGCTTTTCCTCTGATCACCTGTCTGCAGGATCCTGAGCACATGGCCCCTTGCCCAACCCCTGTGATGGGTGTTTTGCTTCCAGTCATTCCTCCTTTGCCCAGTTCCTCTTTTCTACAGCAGCTTCTCCCCCCAAAAATTTCTTTCTCTGCCTGTGCTCGGAGGAGGGTGGAGGGGATGTTCTCAAAGTCTTCCAGTCTGTTCTCTGGATTTGCCCTGACCTTGAGCATGAATCTTTAATCATCTCCTCTTTTAGCAAGGATGTGAGACCCACGTGACAGTTAATGTAGCAACTATACTTAGGAAATAATCTATGAAAAAGCCATATTCTCCAAACAGGACTCTGTGTAAATGCATGCATGAAGGAGAACAGAAAGGAAACATGATCTGCTAGAGCATGGGGGGAAAGAGTAGGTATTAGTCCACAGGTTTGTTTTGTGCGTAAAAGCCAGGCTTAGAATCATAGAATCACAGAATGTCCTGAGTTGGAAGGGACCCACAAGGATCATCCAGTCCAGCTCCTGTCCCTGCACAGGACAACCCCGAATTCACACCATGGCTCTGAGGGCGTTGTCCAAGTGCTTCTTGAATAGCGCCAGGCTGGGTGCCGTGACTGCCTCCCTGGGGAGCCTGTTCCAGTGCTCCACCACCCTCTGGGGGAAGAGCCTTTTCCTAATATCCAGCCTAAACCACCAGAACCCCCAGGTCCCTCTCTGCGGAGCTGCTCTCCAGCCTCTCGTTCCCCAGTCTCTGTGTACATCCAGGGTTGCCGTGCCCCAGGTGCAAAATCCGGCACTGCCCTTGTTACACATCATACGCTTGGTGATTGCCCAGCTCTCCAGTCTGTTCAGATCCTTCTGCAGGGCTCCTCTGCCCTCGACAGTGTCAACAGCTCCACCCAGTTTTGTGTCATCAGCAAACTGCATTAGGATTCCTTCCAGTCCTGCATCCAAGTCATTNGGTGTTTTTCAATAGCTCCCAGAATAACCTTCTCCATAATTTTACCAGGCACAGAAGTGAGGCTGGCAGGCCTGTAGTTACTGGGGTCCACCCTGTTGCCCTTCTTGACGATTAGGACAATATTTGAAAGATTCCAGTCAACTGTGACCTCTCCAGGTTCCCAAGAGCACTGAAAAATTATTGAAAGAGGTCTCGCTATGACATCAGCCAGCTCTTTAAGTACCCTTGGATGAATCCCATCAGGCCCCATTGACTTATGGGGATCCAGCTGGAGCAGCAAGTCCTGCACAAGTTCAGGGTTTATTAGGAGTTTATCATTCCCACAGTCATGGTTCACTAGCCCAGGGCTCTGGGGGTCCCTGAGCCCTCCATCGGTGTTGAAGACCGAGGTGAAGAAAGCATTAGATGCCTCTGCTTTGTCTATGTCCCTGCATGTGAGGTGACCATTCTCATCAAGCAACGGGCCAATGCTATTTCTAGCCTGCCTTTTGCCATTAATGTATTTAAAATGCCCTTCTTGTTGTCCTTCACAGTAATGGCCAGCTTCAACTCGAACTGAGCTTTGGCTGTACGTATTTCCTCCCTGCAGTGGCGAGCAGCATCCCTATAGTCCTCCTATGTCGCCTGACCTTGCTTCCACTGGCCATATACTTTTTTTTTTCTCCTTATTTCAAGAAGAATACCCCTGGTCAGCGAAGCTGGCCTTTCGCCTCGCCTGCTTGACTTCCTAGACTTTGGGATAGGTGGCTTCTCTCAGCCGGCTGGAGAAAGGGAAAACAAAACTTAATTCCCTTCCATCCACATCAAAAATCCAAAACGAAACTGAATTATCACACTGAATTCAGCTTATCTTGGAGCCAACCGAGCAGAAAAATGCAGCTCCTCAGCAGGAAGAAGGGAGCAATGTATGAACACAGCCCACAATATGAAAGAAGAAAAGCTTTGGAATTAAAACAAATAACTGAACAGTAAATAAATGACACTGTTAAAGCAAAGTGCAGCTGAACAGAAAATCTGCAAGTGAGAAATGGGCTGTAGGAAGTGGAAATGTGAGAAAGCATTTAAATAGATTAGAGAGAGGGAATGTTAATAATAATAAACAAGATTAATATTTCACCCAGAACTAGAAAGAGAGAAGGAGGGAGTTGAGAAATATTGGTACAAAGCAAAATAAATCAAAGCAAACACACAAAGCTTGGGGGGAAATAATTAAAGACAGGCAAAGTGAAGGTAAGAAATAAGATGGGATGGGAGGGAAGTATCGATGCTTCACTGTTTCTCCTGTGGTGGTATTGTTTAGCATTGTGCAAAATATACATGTTGTTATGTGCGGACACTGTTCAGGTATTAACCATAGCCCTTCAAGGTCTGGGGAGCACTTTCTACAGCTCCACAAATCCCAGTTTAATCAGCCACTGGAGTCAGACTGGGTTCTCTTGTGGGGCCTGGATGGGGAAGGTATCTGGGCCATCACCTGGCCTCTATCCCTGTGTCCCTGAAGTAGAAGACTGCAAAAGCTTTGGGATTCAGACTGGGGTCTGGCTAGGTCCCAAAACCACGCTATTTGTGTGTGCTGTTGATATTGCAATCACGCCCAGGGCCACTGCAAGGGCTCTGGGCTCCAACCAGCATCACAGTGGCGGGGCGGGGGACGGGTGTCCTTTGAAGCAGCGAGCAGCCCACTTTTTCAAGCAAGGGGTGAAGAGATCTGGAAGAAAAGCCAGGGAAAAGACAACTGGGGTAGCGGGAAGTGCAGATGGTGCCCAGAGACTTCAGGGAACAGAGTGTGGAAGTGTCAAAACTACTTTCCCAGGGACATAAAAAACAGTAAAGCAGAGGGCAGCAGGGTGAATCTTGCTGCAGAAACTGGGCTAGGTGGGTGTTAACCCAATGGTGCCATGAAGGATATTAAACAGTTAACAGAGCCTTGGAATTTTAAGGAAGAAACCTTAACACACTTTGAGCTTGGCAGCTGAAGGCATGTGTTTGTGCCAGACCTTGGGAGCACATTGTGCAAGTCCTGTCCCTTTTGTGCAACTGGAGCCAGACAAAACGTGTTTTCAACCCGTGATGGAACAGCAAGGTGAAGCAAATTGCCAGATCCGGGGATGTTTGAATGTCAACTCTCCCCACTTTCTCCCTTTTTCTTTCTGGAGGGTGGCTCCATTCGCAGCTCTCCTTCACAGTGCAGGGAGGAAACGCTCTGTTTCAGCTCAGAGTTGCAAATTGCGGTCTTAACGGGGAAAGGAGACACCATGGGAGAAGGTGGGAAGAAGGCAGGGGGAAAGGAGACACCATGGGAGAAGGTGGGAAGAAGGCAGTCGTGGGTAGTGCTCCCAGTGCGCCTAGGTCATGCAGATGGTGCATGCAGGGCAAGTGGAGCAGCCCAGCCTTGGACAGCATCAGGCTGATCTGGTTGTGTTCTCTCCTTCCTCGGCAGGTCAGGGAAGCCTGGGTTGCTTCACCTGGCCATGCAATGGCAACAGGGTCAGGTGAAGGGCAGGAAGGGGGAAGATCTTGGGATCCAGAAACTCCGGGGAAAAAAGACGACCTGTGTGTGATATTTTGCATTTTTCCCCTAAGGCCTGACTGTTGCAGGCAGCCTCTGCTCTATACTCCCCTTTCCCAAAGCACATCTGGGTCTGTAGCTGACCTGGTAGGCTCCAAACAACAGGACAGAGCTCCTCAGGTCAGCCTTGTGGCAGATGACAGAGGCTACCAAACCTCCAGCTAGGGAGGTCAAGGGTAGCCCAAACCCACCGTGTCTGGCTGAAATACAATGCGACCCGGGTAGACTTTAATCTCAGTGTGCCAGCTGTGGCAGTCACAAGGAGCCTTGCTATTGGTCATAATGGGTGAAGAACATGAGTCCTTTGGGGTCGCAGCTACCAGCCAACAAGGAACCAAAGCCATTTTGTCACATTCACTTAACCTCCAAGGTCCTTAGGAGATAATTCAGCCCCATCAGCTTGGAGGCTCATGGGGTAGATATCCAACAGCACCATCATGCATGGAGTCAACCACCATGATTCACAGTCTCACCAATGCCCTGGCTGAAGGGACAGACCCAGACAAGCTCACCAAACAGGGCACAAGCCCAGCCCCAATGGGATCCATGTCACTGGACCATCAGCATGGCTCGGGCACACCCCAACCAGCATTGTCTCAAACAGTGCCCTGACGTGGGGCTGCTCCTTTCAAGCAGTTTGGCTGTAACCACCCTGTTTGTAGAGGAAAGAGGTTAGAGTTATGGATGTGAATCATCCTTCTTGGATCCAGGGCCAAGGTTTATTATTCTGTGGTGGCATCTCTGCAGCCAGGAGGGGGGATACTGGAGACCTGCAGGGTCTGAAGGAAAAAGGGCAGTGAAGAACCGTGGTTGGGAGGAAGAAGAAGAGGTGAGAGAGAAAAACCCATTACCCCCTTGGAATTCCTGTAAAAGAGTTAATGCAAGCCCTCTCCAAGGAGGACGCCACTGGCCACAACTGTGTCTGGGGAGAAATGATCCTCACAGGTTTGTTTAAGTTTGCACTTGCAGCACAGCTCAGTCGATAATTCCCCAAACTGTAATTGCTTTTTCACTGAGAGTGGGGATTTCCTGTCGTCTGAGGTCCAGCCCTCCTGACCCTTCTTTCATGACACGAGCAGCCAACGCGCAGGCACTAAAATGGGACCGTCCCCGCTGCTGCATGTTCACACTGGTTCTGGCAAGCAACGCTCTGGTTTTTCTTTGGAAGTCGGGCTGCGATCTGAACCGTGCCAGTACAAACACTTATGAAAGGCCAATAAAAAGTTTCACCACAAAAGATTTGGGACAGCTTCTCCAGGAAGAAAAGTAGGTGACAGCTGTCATGTTTGTCTTCACAATTTTTTCTTATCACTGGGGGAGGGGTGTGTGTGTGTTTGTTTTGTGTTTTTTTTTTTAAATCAAACTTTAAGATCCTGGAATTACATGGTGATGTAGAGAGCAGTCATTTGAACCTGGCAGGACAGTGATATGTGAAAGAAACTCATCTAGGACACAGCTGTGCTAGCAGCTGGCCTTGTGAGAGCCTCCACAGCCATCTGCAAGGACGCCAAGGAAGCCTTAGTTTAGTTGTCCATTTTACTTCTGTAAGAAATAAAGTTTTCTTTGTCTACCCATTATAAAGGGTAGACACTCATACCCCACTCCAGGAGGCAAGGAAACAGTCACAGTGTTCAAAATTGCTCTTCCTTGTATTATTATTTTATTTTTCATGTGCTTTAGTTTCTTGACTCATCTTTTGCGCGATGGGTATTTCAGGCCTGGAAGTGATCCTCTGCGCTGAAACCCAATAGCTGAAATTTCTAAGGTTAGGTGAAAGCTGAGTAAAATGAGAAAAGCTTGTTTCTCTCTGTCTATGGGAAAGCTGTGATGAGCTCCACAGACAACCTCTCTTCTCTTAATTTGTTTTAGGGGCTCTGGATCTGATTTTTTTTTCCAAATGGACCCCAACTGGGACTGGGAAAACTCATTGGGAGTGGAAAAACTCAGCACACGCGTGGGAAGAACAGGATGCTCTGGTTCCTCTCCTGACACACTGCTGCTGGCCCAGCCAGGTACAGCACCAAAATCCCAGTTGCATGATGAGAACAAGGGCTTGGGCCACCCCTCGTTACGTCTAGAAACTTGTCACACCTCAGGTAATAGCCATGCTGAAACCTCTGCAACCGCGGCTGAGGAGGGCAAGGAGAGCAGGGCTGTCCCCAGATGAGAGCTGCAGATCAAGGAAACATCCTGGCTGAAACCATCCCAGCCCGATGGGTGTGTTCAGCACAGCAGGGAAACAAACAGGATGGTATCCGGGAATGCAATTTTATTCCTCACTGGCCGAGCAGAAGGGTATTTTCCCAGGAGGGTCAGCCAAAAATTCAAGGCTGCGTGTTGTTTGGGTTTCTTTAATTATTATTATTTTGGAAAAGCGGGGCATGGTTTTGCTGGGGTGCGTTTGTGCTGGTGGTAGGGCAGAAGGAGGCATCGGTCCACCTCGAGAGCATCCCTGCACACTGCAGCTGGGTTTTGGCTTCTCTCACCCTGTCCCCACCACTCATGGGGTATGGTGAGAGCAGCTCACGTGCCGTGATTGATCCCATCCACTGGCAGAGCAGCCCCACTGAGCCCAGCTCACCAACCACCCAGCGAAAACAAGGGCTTGTAAACCAGACAACAGTGTGGGAGGGGCATTGGAACCAAAACCCACCCACACTGATCCAGGGAGCAATACCAGCATGGAAAAGCCACCCTGGGTTTGCAGACACCCTCTGCTTGCCAGGGAAAGGGCACGGCGGGAACAACTCACCCCATCTTGATTGCACACACCGCATACCAGGCTTTGACCCACTCCCAACTTGTTAAAACGTCAGCAGAAAGACAACCATGTCTTGAAGGGACTTCACAATGTTTCATCAAAGGCTTCCAGAGCCTCAAAACTGAGTCGGAGTGAGGAGAGGCATGCCCAAATTCACAGGCGTGGGAGAGCAGTCAGTGGCTTTTGCTCCTCAGCCCACAGCAGCTGCAGTTGAGTCGCTGCTCCCACCAGCTTTGCTTTGCAACCTGACCACTGCTGCAGGAGCAGGACCGGGGTGGGGCACGGAAACAGGACCTCTGATGGGGAAAGAGGCCCAGGAAGCTTTCCTTCCTCTGAAAGCAAAACCGAGGGACATGCAAGCAAAACCGAGGGACGTGCCCTCCCGTTTCTGGGCTGTAAACACAGCACTTGGCATTTTGCTCACAGCCTCCCTCTCCTGCCTCCCTGCTCGGAGGAAAACCCACTTTTGTTCAAGCTGAAAGGGAGATGGGATGAAGGAAGTGCCAACAGAAATAGCTCTGGGGTGGGCTCAGCACCATGAGACCCATTCTGCAGCAAAACCTTTACCCCCTGTCCTCCGGGCATGGCTTTCACAGCAGACATACAGGGTATCTCCTCTCCTCTGACACATCCACAGCACCACGCAATGCTTCTGGTGTCACTTCCACAACCAAAACTGGGCCATGACATCTCCAGTGCTCTCACTGCCACCTCGTCCTGATGGTGGGACAAGTCCTGCTCACCCACTCTGATCCCACCTAATTTCCCCAGGGAAGGGTGGCTAGGAAGGAGAGGATGCAACATGCCATCCTAAGCAAGCGATCCTTGCACGTGCTGGAGTCAGACTTTGCTTCTTTTGGGTTTCTCATGACAGTTGTAGAGCACAGTGGGGTCCCAGCCAGACCCACGAAGCGCTATGATAACAAAAAAGAGCTGTGAACCTACTTCTACACCAGTAAATAAGTGAAGAGCAGGACATGGTCTTACAAAATTGCCCATTATCAACACTCACCCATGCCAAGAAACACCTCCCAGACTATGCTTAGGAGACAGCCCAAGGCCAATGGGCCATTTGGATGTGGCCACCCTGTTTTGGGGTTGGAAAGGGTGCCACAAGCATGCCATACCACATGGCCGCAGGGCTTCAGGACCCTGAGCTGTGCTGTTTACCTGCCTGGATGGAGCCTCTCCCTGTAGCATTTAGCCTCAGGATCTTGGTTTCACCCGTTTGCTTCTTCACACTCCTGCCAACACATGCAGCGCAGCATTTAATGTGGAGGGTCTGGAGTGGGAGGTGAGATTATTCGTGGGGACACTGCTGTGACAGCCTCCAACCCAGCTCCCTCTTGCTCCAAATAAAAGGAAGGGGCCGTGCAGGCAGGACCATTTCAGTAATGCCTGGGAGATGCTGAGCACCAGTCCTGCCGGTTTCCTTGGAAGCAGGACAGCATCTAGGGGTAGCACTGGGATTCTGTCACCACACCTTGGTGACGGTGGGTATTTTGGGAAATGAAATATGGTCAGACCTAGAAATTCATCAAGCTCTGCTTCCTCTGAATTCTTCAGCCCCCACAGCTGAAGGTTTGCACAGGCTGCAAACCTTGGGGAGAGCATCTGTCTCCAGATACATCCACCCCAGTAGCAAAGTCCACATGCCCATGGGAAGCTTTGCACTGCTCTGAGCATGGGGAAAGGAGACACAGAGCAGCCTGGGGAGCTTTTTCTGCTGTGGGGAGGAGTAAAGCAGCACCATCCCTTCTCACTACTGCTGACGTCCAGCCGGGAGCTGGGTGATGAGCAGAGAAGCCAGTCTCCCAGCTTTTTCAGGTTGGGGCACATCCCCAAGCCTCCTCCACACTCTCCTGCCTGCTGTAGCACAGGCTGTGCTGTGCTCAACCCTCCTTCTCACCCACACCAGTGCTGGAGGGAGAGGCAGGTCGGTAGCAGCCCTCCTGCTGCCTTTCGAGGCTTTCTGAGGACATGGGGTTCTGCATCTTATCCCGGTGTTGCACCCATTCCAGGGACCAAGTCCTGGTCCTGGAGCTCCTCCGTTTGCACCTTCAAGAGCTTCAGCATTGAACAAGGGGTCCTGGACCCCATCAGACCTTCTGAACAGCCTCAGCCCATCATGAGACCTGTCACCTTGCTGACAACAAATAAGGCAGTGGCCAAGCAACTGATGCACTGAGCAATGCCCACATACTTGCTTTCACCTCTGTGTCTACATCTATCATTGTAAAAGCTCCTGTGTGATGGGGAGGTGGGGGAGAGATGTTTTCTGCGCTGTTTGCATGCCCAGCTCCTAACAGAGATCCTAAAAAAAGCTCCTCGACACCACAGTGAGTCAAAGAACAGCATTTCTGGAGGAGTGAGCAACGTGGGAGCAGCCCCAGCTTTGCCATGACAAGTTTCTGCATCACATTATGGAGACGATGAGTGTTCACACAGGTTATAGCAGCACAGCGCTACAGGGGTCTGGGAGAGGCAATCTCTGAGTGCACAGACATCTGACCCTTCCTGGTCCCAGTCTAAGGACATCCCTGGACCAGCTGGATGAAGCATCACCAAGATACTGAGTGCCGAGATGCAAAGAGCCCTCTAAGCCAGGGCGAGAAGCCCTGCATTGTTATCTCTATCTTAAACTCTTGAATCACAAACACTGAATTACTTTCCTGAGGTCAGACATGGGCAAGCAGTGGTAGAACTGGATTTGAAGCCTCATCTAGACCACGCTCTCCCTAAAGACCTTTGTGGAGCTCTTCCCCTTTCTGGTTTCACATGATTGCTGAAGGCATCAGCAGTGGGTTGAAGACAGGGTTAAGATCCACAGATGAAGAGGAAAAAGGTGGGGGTTCCATTATTTGCATGAATGGTGGGTTGCAGGTGCCAGTCTTGTTTTTTGGCTGTGACTGTTTATGAGAGGAATGGAGGGATTTAGCAGAGTATAGTATTAGAGGGGCAGGAAGATGTTCAAAGATCCACTGCAAAGAGGCAATTTGTGGGAAAATCAGACAGAGGGAACAGAGTCACCTGTAATGGGACAGAAGGGTGCAGCGCCATCTGATTTGATCCCCTCTTTACTCCCCAGGACCTCACAGATGCCAAGAAAATAAGGTTCCTTGCACGCTGCCCAGGCCCAGCCCAACATCAGCCCAGCAATTCTGGGGACTTCAAGAGCACCCTAGCTCTGGGTGAGGGAGGGATTGCACCCCACTTCCAAGTAGCCCCTGGCCACAGGCTGTGGATTGAAACCTTGCAGGGCTTGGTACCAGCTTTGGGGGTTGGATGCAAATGCCCCCTCTTGTGACACAGGCACCCCAGGAGCTGATATTAGAAGCACCAGAATTATCCTACGCAGCCAAACCAAGGCACATCCCCGGCGTGGGAGCGAGCAGATGCTGGAGGCTGGCCAGGGCCCACGGTCAGCCAGCAGTGCTGGCTTCGGCAGCATGGTCCTGCAGCCATCCTTCCCTGGCCTGCTTCCAGCCGAGCCATCTCATTCCTTGCAC
>VZTV01037202.1:27692-60733 GCA_013400875.1 Anhinga rufa
CCACCCCGAAAATTGCTCCAGGAGCATAGGCTTTCTGCGGGCAGACAGCATTTTGTGGCCAGTCCGGCGCCGTGCAAAGGCACCAGCTCCCTCTCGTGGGCTTAGTCTGGTTCTCTGTGCTGGAAACCATCCAGGATTTCCCAGGAAAGTGGAGGTTTTTTCTGTTGTGTCCCCGCCATAATTCAGAATATTCATTAGCGCACCAGACATAGACGTTTTATGGAAACGTGCCGACTTCCATCAAGTTTCCCCTCATAGGCAGGGTTTTTTTGATAGTTTTGCCACATTTTATTTTTTTTTACATTTTCTCACTGAGGCTGGGATTCAAAGCAACTAATTTAGCCATGTAAATGGTAGGTCTTTCTAATTCACTCGCCCTGGGCCTCTGGAAAGGGTTGGTGGTCTCTACTGAGCCTTTCAAGCACCATCTTCGATGCCTGTCCTCGGAGGGGAGAGTCGTCACCCCAGAAGTGCCCAGCTCTCTGCAACTCTGGGGGCAGGCACAGACTGAGGCATCCGGTATTTAGATCCGTCAATGAAGGCCACAGCATGAGTCCGCAAAGGCCATTTCTGTTCACAATGGTTGAAACTGGGTATGTTTTTACGAAGTCAAAAGTCAAGAAAGAAAAGGAGAATAAAAATTCAGAAAACACCTCTTTTCATCTGTAGCACAACAAGAACATGGTTTGACCCCGAACATCACTTGGGAAACACTGTCATTTCAGCTTCTGGCTTTGATTTGTAAAACTCATGGTTTCCCCAAAGAACTGGAATTTCCCCAGAGCTGAATTTCTCACAGCATTTCCACCCAAGCCCCCAGCAGGGAGGTGTCACGAGTCCTGAGAGGTGTTTGTCCATCCTGCAGCACAACCTGGTACCTCCTGAGGACAGCCAGGTCACATCTCCCCTCTCCCTCTTCCCTGAGTTGTGTGACCCAACAGGTCTCACCAGCATCCTGATGTTGCTGGCCACCCCACAAATGAAACACGGACCTCACCCCCAGCCCCGAGCCTTGCAGAGAATTAGACAACACATCAGGGGCTGCACTTCAGAAAGGTGGTTTGGTGTTTTCCTGCCTGGCATGATACTCATCTCGGTGGCATGGGTGGCTGTGGGACAGATGGGATGGCTGCAGGGAGGCTTGGCTGCCTTCATCTGCCATCACCACCCATGGGGACCCCTGCCCAGGGCACCACTGCGTCCCTTTTTGCAAGGCTTGACGGCTCCATCGCGCTTCCAGCCTCCCCCCCAGCACTCTATCAGCCTTGCCCACACGCACAGCTTGGCGCAGGGCTAAATTTATCGTGTGGGTTTGGCTGTTCGAGGCTGTAAGCTGGTATCTCTAATAGCAGAAAGGAAGGGTGACAACCACACACAGCGAGTCCAACTGTCCTACAGCCTGGACCCGAAGGAACCACGTCACAACTCCCCCTGACGTCCATCCAACGAGGCCCTTAGGTATTTAAACTGCTAGTTATTATATGCAACCAGGCATTTATTATGTCATTTGTAATTGTTGCTTCATCCCCGTGCTGTGTTCGCCTGCCAGCTCCAGCCACTGAAAGGACTCTGTGCCTTGTGCTGCCTCTTCTAAGTGCTGTGCTTGGGCACTTCTTTCTGCATGGACCTATCTCCGTGCCTTGCACTGGGGTCTGTTAGCCCTTTTTGGGGACAACAACCCTCTCTCCCCTCTCCCCATGTCTGGCTATTTGGGTATCCCCTCCCCAAATGCCTTCAATAATGCCGTGCCTAATCTTTGTAGTATCTTCCTCCCACACCCTGGACCATCTCCAGCTGAGTCGTCTCTTTTGCACTCTGCAGTGCCCTGAATGGGGTCAGAGAAGCTCAGTGCAGTCCGTAGTGATGATAACTAGCTCCTTTCCACTCAGTGCACAACCCTGTTCTGTTTAGGGACCTCCAAGCACCTTTCAAACCCGAGGGGTGAATGCTGCTTTGCGCAACGACACAGCAAGGGGCACAAGATGGGGTAATTTTCTGGACAGCCTCATCCACGCGCTAATGACTGCCATCTCTCTGTGGTCCCAATTGGCCCTAATTCCTGGTCAAAACTAGTGATTAAGAGTCACACCTGCCTCTTCTTCCTCCCTGCACAGCTCGGGTGTATTGGAGAGGGGTAAGTGCCACCAGGGTAGCTTGTAGCTTTGCACCACTGGAAGAGGGCAGATCTCAACATCCTTGAGCTGCAGTGCTCTTTGGGCAAGGGAAATAACCCTTTGCTCTTCAGCTATGCCCAGGATGATTTATTTGCCCTTATGTTAGCCATGGGATACAGGAATGCTTTTCTGCAGCAAGGGCAGACCAAACCAAGCAAAAACCAGGCAGTTTTGCTTTAAAGCAGCAAAACTATGTTTTTCTGCAGGCTGTGGGGGACTCTGTCTCTGCTACTGCAGGACGTGTAAATCTAACACAATGAAATATTAATTATTAGAGTCTGTCCAACTGGGATTCCTCAGTGCTTTCAGAGAGCTGAATAATTCTGGCACGCAGGAAAAAAAAAAACCACACAAGTCCCTTTTTTTTATGAGAAAATATTGTGTGAGGAGTAAATTAGAGCTTTTGAGCATTCAGGCTGAGGGACATGAGGGGGCTCAGATTGCTTCAGGGCAGAAAATGCAAATTCCTAAATAGGGTATGAAAGAGATCGTGGTCTAACGAAGAGATAAAGGGAAGTGCATCACCCAGCGTGGCTCCTTCGGCATGGAGATCTGCCCTCGCAGCATGGCGTAACTGTGAGAAGGAGGGGGTAAGGGAAAGTAGAAGTTGATTAATAAAAGAGAGCGCACATCTCTGAAGACTCCCGTTATGCAGCACTTCAGAAGAAGGCATTCATCCAGCGCATCCATGGGCACTAGCCCAAGGCAGACGTGCTTGGCACAGCTCAAAGCCACTTTTGTCCCTCTTGTTTACCAGAGAGGGGTTTGAAGCACAGTCATCCATCCCTTGGCTGAGCAATGTTTTGCAGATTTGGGAGCCCGGGCTGACCCAAGTTTAAGCATTTCCATGCTTTTACCAGAGCAAATCTCCTTCAAAAAGTGCTGCCTGGGAGGAGGGAGAGTCATTCAGCAACACCTTTGGCAATGAAAAATCTCTGAGCTCTCATCATTGTTCATTTTTTCAGCTTCCTTTTACCCTTATTTCTCTGCAGCTTCTGGAAACATCTACATGAAATATTTGGCCTCTCTGAAGTCTGTGTTGTTCTCTTATAAACCCCTCCACTGTTCCTCAGCAGCTCAACCCACATGTTGCAATTACTTTTCGTTACCACGCGGTTGCTTTGGGGGATGTCGGAGAGACAGGTAAAGGAACGGCTTGCTGGAAGACACAACGCCAAGTGGTAGGTCCAAAGCAGTGCTAGCCCTGGGTGAGGTCTCTTGGCTCCAACGACAGCCACCAGCAAGCATGGCAATGCAAAGAAAGTGAGGACAGCTGCTGGAAATGGAGGCGGGGACAGAGACCGCAGATAAGCAGATGTGCGCAGATGTGCAGACTGTGCAGATAAGCGTTGTTTTGATAAAAATATGGCACCGCAGGCAGAGCCAACAGGAAGAGATATGTGGCTGGTGTGTCTGACTGTTAATGGGGCGCAGGGGGATGTCACCGTCCCTAGCTGGGGGCTGGGAGTGAGAGGCAGGGTGGAGCGGGTGAGGAGTGCAAGGGCAGAGAGCTGCAGCTGGCACCCATCGCAGGCTCAGGCTTTTGTACACAGGACTGTTTTTTTCCATTTCCCAGCAGCAACCCCATGAGTTTGCACAGCTTCCCTTCTGAGTCGGTGCAGAGGGGTTGTTATTTTTTGCCCACTTTGCTCCCTGAGTCTGGAAGCTGCCACCGTGTGGCTCCCATGTGCCCCCAAGATAAGGTAAGATTGCAGGAGAAACCCCTCCAGAGATTTGCAGGACATACAGAAGCAGCATCTCTCTCCCCCAGGCTGCAGGACATGGCTGCTTCTCCATCAAGCTGCCAGGGCGACAGAGCTCAGGCATGAGAAGCAAGTGAGAAGCTACAGGTTGAGAGGCAACACAGGGCAGGAGGTGGTGACCATAATACTTTATCTATTCTGCAGCACGTTCAATGCCCATACCCTCCTGGAGGAATCTGATCACGCTCTTCAGGCCTTCAGGAGCCCCTTTCTCCCACCACCACTGAGCAGGTAAAGAAGGACACTGGCGTGGGACTCCCTGCCATCTCACTGCCGAGCTAGCCTGGGTCCCGGGCACGCACTCAGGTTGCACAAGAAGGTTTGGCAGCAATATGAGGTGTAGGAAGCCAGGCCCAGGCTGAAGTTGTGGTGTGGGCAGGTCTCAGAGCACTTCTTGGTGATCCTCTTCCACAGAGACAAAAACCCTTGACCAAAGAAGGGAGAGAGCAGGATTAGCAATGAGGGTTTGTTGAGTGCTCCTCGATCTTGTACAGGAGATGGGCTAAGGAGTCCCGCTGTCCCCCACAGCCCCAAAGACCAACATGGCCAATGAGACCCACCCCGATCCCACCACAGCCCAATAATTGCTGGTGACCAGCTACACAAGGCTTTCAATAGCCCTGCTGGGCATCTGGCACCTCCCAGCATGGACTCTCATGTCAAGGCTTTCTTAGTTGTACAATGGCATCCATGAGACGATGTTCACACCTGGATTGAAAGCACATTTCGAGGCTTCTCTGCTTTATTTCCCTCTATACGTTTCTATATCTTCTCATTCACCCTGGCGACCTGCTTCTTTTCATCTCCTTGTCTAATCAAGGTTAAAAATTATTTATTCTTCCTCTGAAAGATCCTCTCTTTGTCCTTCCTCTTCTCTCTGTGTCCCCTGCCTTTTTCATGCAGGCATAAAACAAAGGCTAAAGAGGACAATGTCAATGTGTGATGGGGAGAAGGATTTAAAACAGTGCAAACTTCAGCGCTGCCAGGCCGGGCTAGTGAGGGCTCCACCTCCCACATGTGCTTCCTCATGACTCCTCAGCCCATCCATCAAGGGCAACCATAACAAATCCAACCAAAACCCCACATCCCATTCCTGAGTCCTCATCAGAGGATACAGAGCCAGCACATACCAATTCCTACAGAGGCAACATTGGTCACACAGTACTCATCCTTGTCCGAGCACTTCTGGGCCTTCAGACAGCTCCAGTTGCTTTGCTCCCAATCACAGGTGTAGCAATACAGGGCATTTGCTGCAGGAGGAGACAGAGATATGGAAGATGGAGACAAAATGTTGCTACTTCTGGCAGCAAAGATTACCGCCTGCTTTCCATTGACTCTCAAATGCACAAGGTGTGGGTCTGCTGAAAGTGATGGGGCTGCCAGACCCAGACCCAAACCACTCTGCCGTCCTCCCACTGGCACATTTACACCCAACACATGCACTCAGGCACACACGTTTGCGCATACACACACCGATGGTGCAAGTCTGCCCTTCCTGCCCCGCACTCAAAATAATAGCATGGTGGGCCAAGGGTTTGATGTGACGCAGGGAGCTGGGAAGGACAGGGTCCCCTGTAAGAGTCTACAGGGATGTCCCAAGGCTTGGGGTCACCCCTTCTAGTTGCTGGAGACACTGTAACGTAGACTATAGACTAATTGGCCAGTAAGCATTGGCAGTTGAATAGGGTTATTTGGGACCTCCATAGCCTAAAGAAGTCAGTCTCCCACACCTGTGTCTTTGGGCGGGACTTCAAAGCCCTCAAACATATAACCATTACCTGGCTTAAAAAATACGGTGAGAAGAAGGGCTTTTAAATCTTTGCTCTGTGAATTCAGCCCTAAGACATGTGCAGTCTAACACTTCATCTTTACTGCCTAGGTCATCTAATGCGGATTAGGGCAGTCTCTGTTTCGGCACCGAAGACAATCTCTCTGTCCCTCGGGCCTTGTTAACATTTGGAAATTTGTCAGAATTGTTATTCTGGTAAGTGAGCAAAGCTAAATAGCAGAAAGGTATTCTTAGGCCACAATGAGGCAAAAATAACTATTCCAAGAAATTATTTTTCTGCACCAGACAATGTGGCAAATTTCCAAGCGCTGGCAAACCCTGTTGCTCTTTACAAAATGAGGCTAACATTTGTTCTCTCTGGTTGCTCAACTGTCTTGTCTATAGAGGCTATAAGATCGTATACTTTAAAAGGGATTTGATTTCATTTGCAATCTCTCTGTGAAATAAAATACATAATCTATAATGCAAATAATATGCAAATATACATCTTCACCCAATATTCCAGCATAAGGCTGCTTAACCCATTTAGTCCACAGCGCAACTTCTCCCCAATTCCACAACTTTGTCCCAAAATCTCGGAAATCAACACGCTCAGCAGGTCTCTGAGATGGGCAGAAGTCAGGGGTGTTCAGCAGGCAGATGCTGTGGGTCTGGCTCTGTCCCGCTGCTGCTGCTAGAAATGGCGCCACTGACTGCAGTAGAAACCAGGGGCAGAGAGCTGCTGATGTGTTGTGCTATCATAGGCTGAAGCGCTTCTTCATCAACATTTAGAAATAACCACAATCTTGCATCATCTCAACAGACAAACTCACTGAGAAGTCTCTTAACAAAGGCAAAACAGTGGCAACCGCTTCCTTTTTTTTCTGTCTTGCTTTCATAAAAATCCAGTAGTTCATGAATCTATAGGGAAATTTCCCTGCAGAAAATAAACCTCTCATACATCCAGGCTTGAGACTACAGATAAGAACCCCACTATGTCCTTCAGCTGCAACACTGCAAGAGCTAAAGCACCCTCTCCCATGATTTCTTTCCCTGGCCAGGAGGCCTCCCAGACTTTAAAACATGCAACTATTCTTCGTCTAGTAGCAAACTGTGATACCTCACCTTGACCTGCACATAAGATCAAAGCCAGTACGGCAAGGAGGGAGGCCTTCATCTTCTCTCAGTCGTCTCCGCAGCCTAGGAAAAGCACCCTCACCTGGGGACAGGATATATATCTTCCCTGCGTTTGGACCGAGTGATGATGAAGACAACAATTTTGAAAGAGTGGGCAGGGATCATGTATTATTTGACAGCCTAGGAATGCATGTGGGTTGTTTTCTCACCGTGGCATTGCCTTCAGGCTGGCCTGATGGGTCTGGAGAGGAGTGAAAGCACTAAGCAATTCATTCCATTTATTGCTTTTAATACTTTAATTTATCTATGGTCAGGCTAGCAGTGCTACTGATGTCTGAGTGGGGTTTCTGTACTGTTTAGCTCCAATCTGATCATCACATCTGTGGCCAGATAGTTCAGTGAAGGCAGCTACTCAAAGCAAAATGGTGATAAGTGGTATAAATGAATGGCTTCATCTGGGTGGGATATTGCCAAGTGCGTTAGACCTGGAGAACTCCCAGTATCTACAGTCAGGGTAAATCTAGCTGTATGTTCATGGCTGGCAATAAAACAGGAAATGTCTTAGAATTTCCTGTTTGCCTATAAAAGCTGCAGGTTATCGACAAAGTCCTAAACGCTCTGCATCCTAGTTTTGACAGCAATGGCTTTGGGGTTCAAATGCAGATGCTGGGACACTGGAGGCTGGTTTCCAGTTTTGCAACAGCTTTCCTTTACTACATCTGAGTAAAGGGTAAAAATACCTTTGTCGCCCTTCTACACGGAGCATCCAAATCAAAGTCCTGCTAGATACCAGTCAGATATAATGTTCTCAGCCTGTGTGATTTCTCTGCATGCTTACAATTTGGGTGGAGCTGGAGCTGATAATTTCAGCCCTTCTGGGCCCTCCATTTGACTGCCTGTCCCACTTCTGCTTCCAAGGAGTTACCAGGAAGCTTGGTGCTGAATATCAGCAGACATCTCTGTGAATCACCATGTGCCTGGCCACCAAAGAGCAGAGAGGACGAAGCAGCCCCTTTGAATAAAGCCGCTTGGGCGATCAGCTGCCTGCTCACCCCTCCCTTCTCCACCCTGCAAGACTCGGTGTGCAGGGAAGAGAACAGGGATCCAGCTGTAGCTAAACACCCTGGGGTTTAGAAGATGAAGATGCAGAAGGAGAAGAGGCAGAGGCTCAGAAAACATGTGGAAAAAAGAGCTTAGATGGATGAGGGGAGGGCTAAAATGATTGGAGGCCAAAGTTATTTTCTGGGCAGATCAGTCAGATGAGCAAGCATCCCTGAAGCAGGGGTCATGCTCATCAGAGACATTTAGAGCGTCTGATGGGACTAATCATTGCTCATCACAGTGAAGGCACGGTCAGAGGAAGTTCAAAGGGACACCAAAACCCATAGCCTCTTCCTTTTTAAGAAAAAAAAAAAAGCAGGGGGGGGATTATTGGGGTGAGCTTTTTTGGTTGATTTGCAGATATTATTGAGGTTTCTGACACCGGCATTAAACCACTGGATCTGCCAATAGAGGTGACATAAAGCAGGATCAACAGGAAGGTGAAGTCAGCCCTGATAACCCCATGAGCACTAACCACTCCTCTGCAATGGACATACACCTTCTGGGCGTGGAGAGAATAAGCCACATCGCTTGCCCAACAGATGAAGTTCTGCCAGACTCAGAGATTGCATACCACTGTGGATGCCAGAGAAGGTGTGTCAGTCCTCCCAGATGTCACGAGGCAGCAACTGAAGAGCTAGACCTATTCCAGGGAATAAGGATTGCCCAGTGTGATTCACTGCTTGGTGTCCTCCTGCAGGGATGACTCTTTGTGGGAGTCTGGAAATCAGCCTGGGCAGCCAAGGCTCAGTGTCCTGCAGCAGTGGAGGCACCCTGGCAGAGGTCCGCACTGATAAAGAAGCAGTTTGCTTTAACCAGATTTTACTCTTTTTTCGAGGAAGAAGGGAAAAATAATTGTGTTACTCTTCTATGACTAACAAGGTACATTCTTGATTATTTTTTTTTTAAACAAAGAAATGTCTCTGACTCAGTTTATTCCTTCACTTCCAAGGACTTCCTTCCAAGGACCATATGAAGTTTAACAAGGGCAATTGCCGGATTTTGCACCTGGGGCACGGCAACCCTGGATGTACATAGAGACTGGGGAACGAGAGGCTGGAGAGCAGCTCCGCAGAGAGTGACCTGGGGATTCTGGTCGATGGCAAGTTGAACATGAGCCCACAGCGTGCCCTGGCAGCCCAGAGGGCCAGCCGTGCCCTGGGGTGCATCAAGCGCTGCATCGCAGCCGGGCGAGGGAGGGGATGGTCCCGCTCTGCTCTGCACTGGGGCGGCCTCACCTCGAGCGCTGGGTGCAGTGTTGGGTGCCGCGGGACATTAAGGATCTAAAGCTGCTAGAGAGTGTCCAGAGCAGGGCCATGAAGCTGGTGAAGGGTTTAGAGGGGAAACCATACAAGGAGTGGCTGAAGTCCCTTGGTTTGCTCAGCCTGGAGAAGAGGAGGCTGAGGGGAGACCTCNGGGGACAACACCTTCAGAGCCATGGTGCGACTTTTGGGTTCTCCTGTGCAGGGACAGGAGTTGGACTTGATGGTCCTTGTGGGTCCCTTCCAGCTCAGGACATTCTGTGATTCTCTGACTGATGGCATGAACATCTCCTCTCTGACACAGAGCTGGAGAGGAGTCACCTGGTTCAGGGATTCAAATCGGCTCCTCACTGGCAGCAGGAAGATGATCTACAAGGCTACGGGAAGTGGTCCACCACTGGTCCGCTGGCAGGAGCGATTTGATGGACAAGTGTGATGATGGACAAGGGTGCACAATGGGCCGCTTGGCATTTTGAGGGTTGCTAGTGGTCCATTAAGCTAGATAGTTGGGAAGTTACCATCCTGGCCTCAGGTATGCCTGATGCATATATGTGAGGTGTGGGACTGCCATGGCTGGCATTTCCTGAGAGGCACATGAGAAACTGAGGATGGTGGTGTCACCCTGGATGGCCAGCACGTGGAAACAGCATGACTGCAGCATGGAGCCACAGTGCTTGGCTGGGTGAGGGCAGAGAGCTGCAAAAAAAGGTGTCCCAGTATCCAGCATCACCAAGCAGAAATAAGGCTACAGCAATAGCAGTAAATTAAATGTATCCAGGACCATCTCCAGCACAGAGGCGAAGAGGTGAACATCAACAGGGCCTCTTGGGAATAATCCTTCCCTTGTGTTCTCTCCTCTGTTTTTTTTCCAGGCATTGCATGGGACTATAATGGTTCATCCATGTTAAAACCTTGTCAGGGAACATGCTAGCAATTAAAATGGTTAATTAAATGTTGTGGATGATGGCATTACAGATCAGAGAATGTGCCTGGGAACTGTTTATTTCCCTTGCTTAGGTTCAGCCTTGGAGATCAGGCCCTTACAGGCATATGAATTACAGCCTTCAGGATGAGAGGTCAGTCCCTGATTTTACTCTTGGCTGTACCTCACTGTACTACATAATTGTGTTGGAACTGGCTAGTAAACACAGCTTTATTTGGCTGCCCTCTGCAACGTTCTGGCCATTGAATTTTCCTGGATGGAGAACAAAGATCAAAAGTCAATGAACAGAAGTCAGCCACCAATCTGCTCATCTTCTTGGAGCCTTATTCTGGGCTCTTCTCATGAAAGGCTTTGGGACAAGTGTCCACATATGGGACCACAGCAATGAGGAGGGACAGAAACATCATGGCTTGGTCTCATGGGATCTCTTCCTTTTTATTTGCCCTGAAGTTTTTAACTCTTCATCTTCCCTGTGGTCAGAGCATGTCTGCCTCATCACTTCTTAGCTGGCATCTCAGAAAGCTCCCCAATATTTCCATCTATCCCAGCATCATCCCAATCTGTACGCATCGCTGTTTCCCACCCAGTTGCTCGTACATCGGGGGCTGCCAGGGCTTGCAGGACAGAATTGGTTCTCAGCACCAGGTATAACTGCACCACCAGGGTTTTTCCAACCCTAAATAAAACCCATTGAAGCAACTGCAGAATCCAACCCTGTCACGTTCCCCATCCTTCATTTTGGGTGGGGTTGCGATAGAGGAAAAGACCAGATCAACATGGTAGCGCTTGTTTTTGGCAGGGAAGACTACAGTTTGAAGCACATATTGCCCTGGAAGAAGAGGCAGCTGTGTGTGTTGAGCATCTCCTGGGTGAGGGAAGCTTTTTAAGCATCTTTCCTGGTCGTGATCTCTCCAGAATCAAGGCAGCAAGGTGGGTTGTCATCACCAGGCCCCTGACACAGATCTGTCCCCACCTCAGACCTTCACAGGTGTTTCAGTGCTTAACTCAGAGAAGCCAAGGGGAGCCTGGAGCCAATCCCACCGCTGGGTTTACTGCAAACTAACAGGGGCTTAAGCCCTTTGCATGCCAAATGGCTGAAGGACTCGGGCGCTGTGGCTGCTCCTACCCAACCTCCCATGCACTCCCCCTCCCTGGGTGCCGTGAAGATGGCCAGGTACTCACCATGGAGTCCCACTGTAAGGCAGAGATACTCAGGTTCAAGAACACAGCAGGGGCAGCCTGGGGCCAGGTTACACCAAGGTGTTGAAATCCTTCTGATAACCTGCCCTTTGGCTTCCTCTTTTTCAAGCAGGGCAGTGAAATGGTGCCCCAGGGGCATGCCAAAACTCTGTTTACCAGTATTACCCGATGTCATGGTAGCTCTGGGACTCCTGTATTGCCCAAATCTCAGCTGGGTCTGGATTAGCTTACATACACGATCATACCTGTACTTGGGGGCATTAATAGGGGTATCCAGCAGTGATGTCTAGGTGTCACAAGCTCCAAAGCAGGTCACCCTAGGGCTGGAACCATGCTGCAGAAGAGTTAGAGAGGCAGCTATGTCTATACAAATAATATATGGAAAGCCCATGCACAGTTTCAAAGGCTCTCCTACAGTCGTCCACACTGTTTAATTGTTAGCATGCTCCTCAGCACAGTTTTGGCCTGTCCAACCAGGACCATCACTGACAATTCCAGGTCTACTTTCCAATTATCATTTTGGATTCAGCCGCCTTATTTTGGCAGGAAGGAGCTCAGCTATAGAGATAGGCACCAGCTGACCCCAGGGCCAGGAACTGACACAGGGCATTGCATTTGCTAATATGCCTTCCCCATGCTGTCCCAGACCTTGTCAAGACCAGACTGTTGAGAGCATATTAGAACAATACCATTGGAGACACAAATTAATTATTTTTCCAGACCTTTTTCTACAAGTCTTCAAAATTTCTGCCTGGCTGAAACAGTAAAAGACACTCTGATCTGGGGCTGTGCTGATCAGGATTGTATCCTCCTCCTACTCACCTCCATTTGTTTAGTTCTCTGTATACTTGCATGAACAACCTGACCACGCTACTTGCAAAACCCCAGCCCTGCTGTAAGTCAGCATTCAATAAAAGAAGAGAATAAGTAATAAATGTCTTGGAAATTTCTTTTTTTTAATGGTTGCTACAGAGCCCTGTTGCATGAGAAGCTATAAAAGAATAACAGAGGAATGTCTTCTCCATCTAACTCAAGCTAGCTTCAGACTAGCCTTTCCATGCCTGAACATCAGATGTTTAGAAGACATTCTGGGGACAGATGGGCAAAATGACTGCAGGTGCTAGGGGACCAGGAGGGGTTAAGAAGCTTGCACGGGTTATTCAACAGGGACTTCACCACAGTCCAGTCCAGAGAAGGGGCCTGGTAACACTGACTAGAACTGCAGTTCCCAGCACCACTGTAGGAGGTCTCAATCCCAATGCCTCGTTGCGATTGCACTTGTCCTGATCGCAGCATTCATATGAGCTTTGAAACATACTGCAACTTGAAACGCATTTCTTGCTGATCAACTTCTGTTGGTGAGTGCCTGGATAAAAAAAGTCAAAACCAACCCATGAATCTTTCTCCCAATAGCAAATCCTGACTTTACTGTGTAAGCAGCATGCGAAATCACCCAAGTCTACGTGGGTTATGGTGTTCGTTTAAACTACCCTCTACCTCACTGTTCAAGCAAAAAAAAAATAAATTAGGCTTGACCTGTAACCCAACACTATGCAAGTTCTCCCAAAGTCCCATTGGAAGGGGAATGCTTTAGATCGCAGTGCACCAGAGCAGAAAGGGGGGGAAAGACAAAGACCCACTGAGAGCATGGCTGGGACACAGGAGCACTGGGCAGCAAGGTTGAGAGATCACAACTCAGCTCGTGGCAGTGGGACTCACCATTACCTGTCATCTCAACTGTAGTCATACAGCCAGTATCATTTTTGGCACATGGGGAAGCTGTCAGGCACTGATCATTGCTGGTCTCGTTGGTGCAGGTGTAGCATGTCAGCGAGTTGACTACAGGAAAGGAACATAAATAATTTGCATGAAGTCAAAGCAAGAAACCCCTTCCCAACTGGGCCTGTTCCCACCCTCATGCACACCACAGGACTTGGAATAAGACGCAGAGGATTTAGCTGAGCCTGTTCTACCCTTCTACTATCCCACACCTAAAACTACTAAACACCTACTTACCTGTAGAAAAACCCTCCTTCCAGGTGAGTGGGCAGCAGAGGCTTTCTGTGGACATTGAGATTCAACTACGCCGTTACGGCATTTAGCAAGCGGTCACAGGACCAGAAGAGCAGTGAAGGTTCACTCAATTTTGAGCTTAAAGCTTAATTACGCTCCCATCCAAGAAGTGTAACATTAGCTGCAGATCTCAGGGTACAATTGGGTTTGCAGAGAAACCCCAAAGGGCTATTTCCAGTAGCACATGATGAGATTAGGAGAAGGTGACAGATGTTGGCTTGCTCTGTGGGCAGCCCAAAGCTGCAGTCTGTCTGCAGCACAAGTCCCTTGGCAGCTGTGACAGCACAAAGGAGAGGCAAAGGTGACTCTGCAGACCAGCTTATCTACCACTGCCTGCTGACTTCTTAAAGACCATAGGACTTTAGAGGTTTCAGATGTGGCTTCTCCCTCAAAAACGCCAGCCCTTTCCATCCCAGCCCAAGCCTTGCAGTAATCCTGAGCAACTCACCAACGGCCGCGTAGAGGACAGCAGTCAGACATGCCATCAGGAGAGCCCTCATCTTCATTTGCTCTTCTCTGCCTGCACAGTCTTCAGGAGAAGCAGCCTTCAACACTCCGTGGAGCCCTAGCTGGGAGGGCGCCAATGCAAAGGCTGGCACAAGTCAACCCACGCGTTGCACAGTGTTCACAGCCCAGACCAGGGGGGTGACACGTACTTGCAGAAGCTCAGTGCTCACATCTGCTGTCAGAGTTTTGCGCACTGCCGTTGTCTGAGCACGTGTTACTTGATATCTCAAAATAAACCGAAAGGAAAGCAGTTGCTACTGATAGCAGTGGTTCTTCTTTGAAAGAAGGCAGGGCGTAAAAGGTGCGTAGGAAGTGGTGCCCAGCCTAGGAGGAAGCAAGGCCACCCAAGAAGGGGGATGGGGACTCTTGAACTTGCATGCTGTGCGTTGGTCCTAGAGAAAAGGGGATATGCATACTGGGTCCAGCAAGGAGGAGCCATTCTTTGAGGACTAGGGCCCCCATCTTTGGTTGCTTAATCAGGGTCAAGCCTGGAGCCTTGGGTTAGCACTGGGAAGGCTTGTTCCCCCTGCGGCTATGCAGATTTTCCTCCCATGACTTGGCCCAAGTGCTGCTCTACCAGCTCTGTTACCACAACTCTGAGCTTGGCACAGTACCAGCAACGTCAGGGGAGCCCAAGAGAACCAGCGAGAGACCGGAGAAAGATGCCATGCTACTGCTATAACCTCAAAAGTCTCATCTTATGTGCAAAAAGAAAGCGCATCATGTATGTGTGCTAATAACATGTTATTAGTATAATTGAAATCTTCAGTCTCATCCAAGAATGATTGTCGGTCTAGATCTAACTACTGTAGGAAAGCAAAGAATAATCCTATGCAGAATGATATTATTATTGAAATTATTACACACACTTTGTGCTTTCCTCATGTTTTCTTTTTCCTAGCGTTACGCTCACCCTTCCCACTCTTGGGGGTTTCATGCTGGTGGCGTTACAGTGAGTCATCATCATCTGGAGCCCTGTGCCAGGAAAAATAAAGTGTTCATGCTGATAGTTCCTTCTTCTTCTCCTCAGAATCCACTCAGAGTCATTTCAATTATGTTTAACTTTTTTTTTACATGCTTTTTTTCGTTGTTTTGCAGCTGCATGGTACATCTCAATTTACTACGTGCAGTGCCTTTTACATATGTTAGGTACTACTTTTGTAGTGTTTGTTACCCCTAAAGCCAGCCTAGTCCAGCTCCAGGTCTGCGTTTCTTCAGCCGGGTGGTTTATAGCTAAGGGGTCTCCAGTTCCAGCCCAGACCCCATCTCATCACCCCATACCCGCACTCCTCTGCGCCACATCCCACATCTCCGCTTTTCAAGACTTTTGCAGTTGTACCAGGCCTGCATTTCTCTACGCTGCGTCTTAGGTCAGAGCCATAAATACCTCATTCTATATAGGATCATGGCTTGTTACCGCCACCTATATAAACCTACAGCTGCACAATACAAAGATATACAAAAAAGTAAAACAAATTAGCCGTAGCCACTTGGTCAATTAGAAAAATTGCTCTTACCACTCAGCCAAGTTAAAAAAGCCTCAGGCAGGTCAAGGCAAGCTCAGTCAGAGCAAACCTAACAAGCCTTAATCCTGAGGTCTTGCAAACTCAGTACAAAGCTTACGGCCTGTTACTAGCAATAGCAATACCAAAATTAAAGTGCTAAGGGATAACAAACCATCTTGTCTTAGACTCTCAAAGGAGAACACCAGGACTGAGCTATTGTTTTATTTATAGAATTAACTCCTGTTTATTTTTTTTCCCCTCCATCTTCTTTTATATTGTCACCTTTGAAAGCTTCTACATGGGGCTGTGCTGGATTGGCATAGTGCCTTTCTGTGCACTGGAAAAGAAAAAAGATGAGGGGGAACCCTCAAATTTATTTGCACAGCAAGGGAGTCAGGGGTTGTGCAGCCACAGTCTAGTCATGCTGCTTACTAGAGGGGCCGTGCTGCAAAGCCTACCCAACTGGCTGTAGGGAAAATGAAGCTAAATCAAACATAACGAAGAGCAAGAGAAGGACATAATGGAAGGAGTCACGACAGAACCACAGCCCGTTACAGCACAGAGCACAAGCCAAACTGCGAAGATGGTCAGCTCTTTGCTAGCACTGCCAAGACCCCATTGCATGCTCACATGGCACACATCGCTACATCAGGACAAAGCTGGGGGTTGGTGACACCCCGCGAAAGACATGGGGATGAAGCAGAAAGCTGGATGAGACATGAGGTTGTAGCTATCCAAATGCAGGGTCCCAAAAGGGAGAAGGAAGAGAAGCCTAATACAAAAAAAGATGGGATCATGCCGTGTACCGGGGCTAGGAAGAGAGGCCAGCCCTGCTGGGTCACCTCCCCTCAACCACCCTCATATCTCACCACCCCTGGAAAGGCAGCCAGCAGAATTTGCTTTTGCAGGCACTCAAGGTCTTCTCACGCCTGCTTTAGTGGGGAGCCCTCGTGCATACAGAAAGGGGACAGTGCTGGGTCCAAGGAAGGATGCACAGGAGAGGTGGTGGTGGAGATTTAACCCCCCCAGGTCCTGTTTCCAACAAAAGTGGCGTTTGCAGCACCAGGAACGGGTTATAGGAAATCAGGAACTGTTTCTGCCTGGTGGACTACCAAGAAGGAAGCATGAGCCCTAATTAAAGCTGGTTGAGATAATTGCCACCCCATACTCTTCCACTTTGGCAAACTTAGCCTTCAAGAGTTGAAGAGTGCAGCTCTGGCTTAAGAAATAGATGAAAGATTACACAGAACCACTTTAAAAAAAAAAAAACAACCTCCAAAGATCTCATTCTTGTATATGTGACCTGTGGGAACAGATTAGAGACTTCTTCTGACTCACGTTGGCAGATAAATAATCTGGCCTGTTTACAAGAGAAGGAGTTGTCTGGATGAAATCCACCAAGCTAGAAACATAACATTTTTTTTTTTAAAGGCATCAGCTATCTGCCTCACCATCCCTCCAGCAATACAGGGCAACCCCAGGGAACCACTGGAAGCTACTTCAGTTTGCAGAGACTTCTCATCATGCTCTTCTCAGGCTTATGGCACCAGAAGGAACTTATGAGCCCTCCTGCAGCTGTGAAAGCAGTTATTCAAAGGCTTATTTCTGAGTCAAGCCAATCACTCATAATTGCATCTTAATCCAGGCTTGGATTAAGAATATTAATTAAGTAATTTATTGGAATTCCTCATGCCCCAGCTTGCAGTGGCTCAGGATTAAGGTCTAGAGAAGCTGTTCTCAGAGCTTGGGACGAGCTCGACTAAGCTTTTCCTGATTCTTTATTTTATTTTTAATAACAAATGTGCTCAGCTGGCAAAAAATATCACTACTATGACTAAAAAGAAGCCGTAGGAAGCACTGGCCTATGGATCATCTACTTATTCCCTGTGGGACACCCATGATGGGCAGCCGTCCCCCTTCCACAGCTGCACAGAGCAAGTGCCAGTTCTCCTTTGCAGGGCACAAACCTGATATCCTGGAGTGTTATCCTTGCCTCAGGAGCCATTCCTCTGCCCCTCATTAGACTGTCCTTCATTTTTTCACAGGGATCCAATTTCTCACAGGATAATAATTTGCTTTCCTTTGCAGCCACGCTCCTTGGCATCAGCAAGGCTGCATTTACAAACACGTGGCAAAGGCTGATGTCTGTCCAATTTGAGGTTATTTTACAGCAGTCAGAACTTGGCTGACTCTTGATGGACACAGAGTGCAACTGCATAAACACAGGGAGCTCCTTAAGGACATGGGGGTTTTTTTATGCCAAACCACAGATGTGATCTTCTCTCCTGCTAAACCACATTGGAAAAGGAAATGCCTCCAATTCATTGTGTTCCGAGACAGAGGGTCTGAAGCACAGCAGTGACAGTCTCAAATGCTGTGCTACCCCTTTCCTCTCATATTGACAAAAGCATTCTCCTTTAAATTTTCTGTTCTAGTTTTTTCCCTTTTTTTCCCCCCCCTCTTCATTTTGGCAACATCAAACCTCAAGAGAAAGAAGGGAGGGAAGGAAAAACCCTCTGGAAACCCTTCACATTTCTCTTCCTCACATCCCCACAGGGGTTTCCCACCTCTCACATGTCTGCCAGACTACAGCTGTTTTGCTTTCCCCTTAATCTGATCACTCGCCAGGGAGCAGATGCAGAGCATAAGCAGTTCAACAGCAAATGCTCCTCACTGAGGAGTCTGCATCACACCCACTTCCCTCTCCGCACCAATTAAGATGAATCAGCCAAAAGCCCATCTCTCCGAACCACCTACGGATGAGCAAAGGCCCTGTCATTAAGCAGATAAAAGAGCAGCTAAGCAGCTCTGATGCCTGCCCTTCCTCAGATCACCCACCAGGACCCCTTCTCCACTCCACACAGCCCTGATGGGTAGGGGAACAGCGCTGCCGACCTCACTGCCAGCCCCAACCGCTATGGAAAGCGGCTCTGGGAAACAGGAGGCTGATGCACTTTTTTCATTAATGAGGATCAATAATTTCTTGGCTGTGCGTCAAGAGCTTGACTCACCCCCAGGAGAAAACACAACTTGGGAAGCACAGCTCAGTCCAAGGGCTTTAGTGCCTGCAAAAGGTGCCAACATGAAGGCTTTATGTTCCCATCTCTCCAGGATGCTGACACCGAAGCACCAGGCAGGGACAAAGCTCCATCAGAGCCTCCGGCTGCTCAGACAACTTATGCAGGGAGAGGCATTGCTTACCCACAGCCCCAAAAAGCTGCCAATTGAGACGGTCCTGCCTCCTTATGCCACAAGCTCCTGCCCACATCCCTCTGATGTTCAGCAGGCTGGTGTGCAGTGGAAGGTGAAGTTCAGAGAAGCTCATGAAGTTCAGCCAAGTCCTACATGTGGGGCTGAATAACCCCATGCAACAGAGGAGGCTGGATGGGAGCAGGCTAAGGGGGATCAAGCTGTTGCCTTCAGCTATTTAATGGGGGGGTGGCAATAGAGAGGCCAGAGCCAGACTCTCCTTGGAGGTGCACAGAGAAAGGACAAGCAGCTGGTTACAAGATACAGCAAGGGAAATTCCAACCAGGTATAAGGAAAAAGGAAAAAAAAAGTTTGCTGGGGCAGCGATTAACTGCCAAAACAGGGACCCTGAGATATGGTGGAAGAATCTCCCTCCCCGGAGAAACTGAGATCTGTCTGGGAAAGGCCCTGCGCAACCCAATCAAAGTTGGCCCTCCTTTGAGCAGGAGGTTGGGCTCAAGCCCTCCAGATCCCAGAAATGCCGAGGCTGGGAGGGTGAGAGGCTGGGCTTGGGCAGTAGATGCCAAAGCAAGACAAGAGGAACTTCTCACTACCTCCTACCACCCAGAAGTTTATCTTATCAAACGGCCACAGTATCAGTGCAGTCCTTGTGCCATTGCACAGTGCAGGACATCCCCAGCCTGCAGGCAGGGAGACAAACTCTCCAGCCCCCAAAATACTTTTTCTTAAGCATCATTATGTAACTAGAGCAGCCCTAAGCCCATCCCAGTATCAGCGTGATAAGTCAGCTTCGTGCCTTGTAAATTTGCCTTGAGGTCTCCTCCCAACCGATATGAGATATGAGCAACAGGCTTTTATCAAAAGCACGTTAGTAACCTGAGAAGTTACAGGGGAAGCTATTACTTCTGGTTTTGCCCAAAAGCAGATCTTCCCTCTTTGCAATTTTTTTTCCCTTTAAAATAAAAAAAAATAAAAAATAAAACACAAAAGGAGAAGGAAGTTATTGCAAAGGGAAAATGCTAAACTTCTGACTCTGCATTTTACTAGTGAAATGCTGGCAAAAATACTACTAAGTGTCTTCAGCATCAAAGCTTTTATGTGCCTACAGAAAAGGCACTTCCTTGGAGAAACTGAATTGAAACATCCTTGGAAGGACCAAGGCAGACAGGGTTCATCTGAATATGCCAGTATTGCTCGTTATATCACCAAATAACCCCAAACTGTTGGGCTGGGAGAGAAATCCTACTCTCAGAAGTGTCTGTGATGGGGGTATGATCCTGCTTCGCAGGGTCCTGAGGAGTGGAAAAGTCCCTGTCAGATTGGGCATTAGGCCAGACCCGCTGCTTTGTGCCACCCTGATGTCAATGACAGGTTGGAGAAGTTGATCTACTTGCATCTCACTCGCATGTGGCCAAGGGCCAGGAGGACACTCCCCAGACTTATCAGCCTCTCTTTAAAGCTTAGCTGTTTCAAACACATTGTGCTACTGACTGCAGTATGGATTATATGATACCTGGCAAAACACATGAACTCTCCACCTTGCTTTTGCTTCGTACCACCCATGCCCTTGGAATCCCAATCTTTGTTTCACCAAGCTTTTTGACAGAAATTGTCAATCCCATAGAACTGGTTTATGGGGCAACACAATCTAGGGTAACACCCTTTGGGGAAAGGACGCTTCATTTAAGCTCCTACAAAACAGCTAATAATTACTATTTAGCTGACACCAGCAGGTCTTTGCAGCCCTGACATCCAGAGTACCTGAGCATGGCCAACGAGTCCTTCAGTACTGCACAGAGCCCATCTGCCAGCCTGGCTCTCCTCATCAGCTGCAGCACGAGAGGCAAACAAGGCCTTCAGCTTCATTACCTGAGCTCTCACTGGAGTTGAACCACCTCAATTTTGCTCTAGCCAGGACCTTTTGGAGAGAAACAGGGTGCTTTGCTAGAGACAGGGGAGCTGTTGAGGAAAGCACAGCCCTGGAAGCATGAAATATTGCCAGCACCCACTCTGTGGATCCACCACCCCAACAGAGACAGGGTGAGGATGGAGAGGACCATGTGGGACAGCAGTTGCCCCATCTTTCCACCCTATTTACCCAGCAGCCAGCCAAGGATCACAGCACTGATGGGAACCTGCTGGAGAAGCAGCCAAGGACCAAGCTACTCTATTCCCCCCAAAGCTGCAGAAGGATTTGCTTTCTGGGGTGGTTTTTCCACTGCTCTGGCAGCAGCTGTTCAAACTCCTGCAGCTGCTGTTACTTGTGCAGCTCCTTTCTCTCACATGGTGCCTGAGAGACTTTTTCCTCTAGGCAACACTTAAAAAAAATCTGTTGGTTCAATGGAAACACGTATAATGCTCATCCAATTGCATCTTGCTCCTTTTTTCTGCTGCTGGGAAACAGAAGCCCTCTTTCACTAGAGGCTTGGCTAGAATTACTTTTTCTGGGACGGAACAAACTTTCCATGACACTTAGTGGTGAATATTCTCTTTAACCTCTTTTGAAATTTAGCAGGATGAGCAGAACGCCTCCATCCATTGGGATCAAGCTGGTTACCTGTTTCACAGGTACAAATCCAACACAGGGGGCAAGGCATGCTTGGCAGCTCCTGTCCACTGCTTGTACAGCTGATAACTGGTCTGTCTTTGCCAGAAAAATAATCTTACCACATTCAGATCGATATAGATCCCTGTTTTAGGAGTCAGTTGCCTCATTAAAACCAACATGAGCTCTCAGGGCTTGCAGAAACAACCCAGTTCATTTCATAAGCTGCCACATCTCAGCCAAGCAGTGGAGCACACCCCAGTGCGGATGCGAGATAAAACAGCGTTGGCTTCACCCGTGCATTTTCCCCTTACATTTGTCACAACTCTGCTATCGTGCAGCAATTCAATTTCAGTGGCTCAGTTTTGCATACAGGCCCTTAGGGACCAAGCACAAATGGTTTGAGATCCGCAGGCAGGCTCTTTGCTTGAAGGCAAAGGATTTCCTATCAAGCCTAATCCCCCTGCAGACAACTGAGCATACACAGACCCCATTATAGAGACTGAGCCCTGGCTCAGAGCTCAGCACATCAGCTCACAGCAGAACCGCATCTTGGATGAGTTGCAAAAAGCCTCCAGTCACTGATACTCAGAAAAATCACTTCCAGATTTAATGAAATGCATTTCAAGTACCTGACTTCCAACCAAAATAACAATAGTTTAAACACCAGAACAAGTAGTTCTAAATGAACACATGGGAAGCACCAAGAGCTTTGGACTATAGCAACCTGAACATCAGCCCTGAGATGCCAGAAGGCTTTGCTGCCAATACAACAGCTTGCTTACACCTGAGATTCACTGGCATGTAGGCTAACTGTTGCCAGGTCCATGCTGATATCACCGATTTTTTTTTTCCTCTGAAAAACAGCCCATTAGGCACAAAGCACCAACAGTTTATTATATCGGTCCCTGCCTGCTCCATGCCCAGCAGGAGCAGACCGGGGACAACGCAGCCTGATGACGAAGCTGTCATCCCAGCACAGGCACAGCTCCAGCAAGATTGGTACCACTCCCCAGCTTGCTCATACCCCACCAGAGCCAGGTCCAGCCCCACAGCCAGCAGCATCCCTTCCCATTGCTAAATCTGCGGCTGGACAGTTTAGTTTCTGCTACGGATACAGTAGGCTGAGCCAGAGACAACTGAAGCAATACGGGAAAGAAAGTATGGCTCCAAGTGAGATGTCCTCTCCCCGACTAAGGTTTAACCACATAGGGCAATTAAAGTACACTTTGGTTCATGCCAAGGTGAAATTCATCCCTCCAATGTGAAACATGTTTAATCCAGCGCCTTCCCCTCCCTCCTTCTCCTGCCATGACATTCACTCCCTCCCACAACATTTTTCCATTTTGATTATGTTTGTGCAATTGCACAACTTTCTCCTCTCCTGGAGGTTAAAGGGCACAAAAATACCCTGACATGTAAAACCCTGAGATTTTTTCCCTTCCTCCCAGTGCAAAACCCAGGTCTTATACCGCAGCTGCCTGTTTCAGTGCTGTCATTGCCTTGTGTTTCCCCAACGAGCCAAATCAGAGTCTGAACAGGGCAGCACAGCTCCACTACATCAAGGAGATAGGATTAGATCTAATCTCGTTATCAGCACAATTAAGGCTCTCATTCAATTTTCTTCCCAGACTCCGGAAGAGGAAAAGAAAAGATCCAAAGCACTTGGCAACTCTGAAAGAGGAATTAAAAGTTCACATCAAAGTCATTGCAGTCAGCATGAGCATCACAAGTCAGCGTACTTGTTTCAACTAGAAACCAGGTGTTTTCTTTTGTTTATAAAAAAAGGCACAAAATACCCGTATCAAACTTGGTCATTAAACGACCCCCCAGCCCCACCCCTGCAACGACTGCAGCAGCAGCAGGTAAAAAAAAAAAAGCTTTCCAACAGCACCAAAGGAGCACGATGTAACATGAAAGGCACTGTCTCAGAATTCAAAGTCCTCGTCGGCCATGTCGATCGCCCAGGCAAACTTATCCCTCTGCGTCTTGTTGTAGATCTTCTCAATGGGCACGCCGAACTTCTTGCACCTGCACAGAGCACAGGACAGCAGTGGGGACGTGCTACCCATCCCAATCTGCTTGGGGTGCAGCATCTTTCACCCATGCAAACTCCTTAGCCCCCAAATCCTTAAGAAATTACCTTTTTACCACTTTCACTACTGATGTGCAAAGTGACCCCTTTCTAACCCTAAACCCAGAAGGGACACCCTGCAAACAGTTACTTGCAGCAAGGGAAGCCTCAGCTTTGGCCTTTGCTCACCTCCAACACATTCAGGGCTTAGGCAGGTTTCTTTGTCCAAAGTTTATTCCTTTCCCCCCAGAGGCTCTGGCATGCCTTTATCTCCATCCCCAGGCAGCACAAGGTGATCTGCACATCTCTAGAGGCACATCTGCCCTACAGCATGCCCAAGACTTACCAGGCTATGCTAATCCTGGGGTCCAGGTAATTCAGCTTGGACGTGCCCAAAGCTATCTGCTTGTTCTCCTCCTTGTCTGTGGCCTGAACGTTCAGCTTGGCCAGCTGCTCTTCCAGCCGCTTCAACAGCTTATCTTTCTTCTCCACGTTGCTGAGGGCAGAGGAGGAGCAACACAGACAGCATGGTAAAGGGGAAAAGCAGCAGCAGAGGTGATAAACAGAGCAGTTCTCCTTATCTGCTGCTGCCTGGGAACATGACATGAAGCCAGTGAGCTTCAACTCAGAGTAGTCTCTACTGTCACCTTAAGTCCTATATGGCCTGAGCCTAGAAATAATCCAAAATGGCAAAGTGGAAGATGCCATTCAGCACTAACCTACCTCAAGTACTTTAACCTGATAAAACACTTTCATTTTTTACATGACCATCATCAAATTTGGGCAAGCACAAAAGCCAGCACCCAGCAGAGACAATTTCCTCAAATTCAGGCTCCATGAGGAGCAGCCATCTCTGACAACCTGCTTTGCATCTCAGCAACGCAGGGCACGAACAGGAAGACTCCAGAGTACAAAATACAAGCCTCGTTTCTCTCCTCCAAGCTCCTTGTCTTTGGGCAGGAAGACCCATTTGGGCTCTGTGAAAGGGAAGCAAATTTGAACGGACCCCATGCAATAACTGCTGCAGAGATCAAACAAGCCACAATTCACCACTCAAGTGTCCTGTGAAAAAACCTAGGACTAGTCTGTCTATTCCCCAGGTCCAGCCCCAAGCTGGCATCTTTTGCCCCATAGCATTTGTAGGATAATTCCAAGCCAGCAGCTTGTGTTAAGTTCGAGTATTCAGAGAGATGTGCCCTATCCCAAAGAAATCCCCCTGAAGGAGCTCTTTCCAATACTGCTGTTGCAAGGGACCATCCACAAGACCCCCACCCATCTGCCAGGCTGCCATGGGACAGGAGGCACCCTGGTACCCAGCAAGACCACGCCAGTTCTGCTGAGCTACACGTAGAGTGTCAGAATGCACCATCCCCATCCGCAAGACCTCTGCACGGAGATCCCGCTGCAAAAAAAAGAGTATTGTAAGGAAGAGTCACTCACGCTTTTGCTTTGGCATCTTTTGTGTCTTCGAACTCATCTTTGGCTTTTTTCAGCTCTTGCTGGGCTTCCTCCACCTGTTGCTTCTTGGTATCAATCTGTGAAGGTAAATACAAAGTCAGCCCATGCTCCTGTCCTCCCTTGAGGTTTCAGCTACCTCCCTCTTTCCCTTTGCTTCACCGCACCACTCCTCACAATTTCTCACCAGCCCTACTCCAGTGCCAAAAACTTGCCCCTGCAGCACCTGCAGGAGCTCAAGCATTTCTTAGCATCTTGCAAAATTTCCTCATGGTACTGATGCCAGAAACATTTGCAGCTCTCATCTGTTCATCCTGCACAACTACCCGAGACTGACTGGCTCGTGACAGTGTTGGAGCCCGCTGCAAAGTCCCAAGCTCACCAGTGAGGTGTGAACAAAAGCTGAGGACAATTAGAAGTGGTAGCTTGAGGTATTTCCACAGCAAACCCGTGATATTTCAGCTGGTCCTCCTGCCAGACAGGAAAACCAATTTCCCTGGTCCCAAGACATCGTAAGAGGCAACCAGCTTGGTTTGAAGACATGAAACGATGAAAAAAAATTCAGTGCCAAGTGTGCTTCATCCAGCATTTGAGCTTACCCCAATGCTCTCTACCCCTGGGTTGCTGCTATCTCTGTACTGATTAAAAAAGCCACTATTCCTGGTTTATTCCCTGCCAGGCTTAATCAATGCGATCTCTTTAGGCATCAGGGTATTCACCCTCTCCTCATCCCCCCAAAAAAACCCCAAAAAAGGATCAGAGGGGAGATCAGGTCTGGGGGCCCTCAGTTTGGTCTGTCTCGCCTTTGCCTGGAGGTTTTGCATCGACTTCTCAAAGGTTTTCGGTGTAGACCTCTGATGATTGCACAGGATGGCCACAGCTCGGTTAGCTCGGTTGTAGGAGAGGAGTTTTCCTGCAACATTGTCTTCAGCTGGAAATAAATGGAAGCATCGCTATGTTTCCCTTCTGGGAGTTGGGGAAGATGGGGAACAGACCAGAACAACAGCAAGTTGTTGTTCTTTCCCATCATTTCTCAAGGGAGAGCAATACTGCTTGTGGAAATTGGTGAAGGACACCTGAGCATCACCGAATCTGATACTGTGCCTCATCACTCATGTACCTAAAGCAGGCAAAAGTAATGCAACCAACCAGCAGTGCAAGGAAGGGGGAAATAGAAATACTCCCATCTTGGCTATCAGTTAGACTATTGCTGAGCAGGTAACTATTTCTCGCGTAGCGTGGTTCCCAACCTGCTGCATGCCCCCATGAGTTACGTACCACCCTACAACATGGTGCATCACCTGCCAAGGAGGGGGAGGCAGTTCTAGGGACCTCAAGGCAATGGATGGACATCACTGAGCCCACTGGCCACACAATGCAGCTGGTGTACCACAAACACTGTTAGTAACTCACAGTTAGTGAGCGCCTTGAGCTGCTCCTGCAGGGTGATGGAGGCATTGTAGGTCCTGAACACTTTGGCAGTCAAACCATCCATCAAACTCTGGAGATGTCTATTCAAGATGGTTGTCTGGAGGAAGGAAGATAAGACTAAGCAGGGGGGAAAAGGAAGGAAGAGAACAAGCAGAAGCCAGGACAATAAAGCACTTGCTTTTCAGACCATCTTCTGCCTAAGCAACCAAATTAGGCATTAAAAAGAAGTCTCCTGTAGCTTGCAGATCTACTTGTTGGGTCAGGCCCTCACCTACCAAAACCTGGCACAAGTTACACCTAAACACACAAAGAATTTCTCTGGAAGTCAATCTCTACCCATTTATGTCCACGAGGTCACATCTCACATCCAATATTACATCTGATATCTCTGTTCTACAGAGCACATAGGGCTGCAGTTGGGCTGGAAAAAGAAGATGTTAAGAGCCATCTGGTCTTTGGAGAAAGCCTTACTTGTACCAAGAAAGCCTATCACAGATAAATCCTATATAACCAGAGAGGAACAGCCTCTTCAGAGGCAAGATGGGCAAGGGGCTTTGTAAGGGGTGCAGGCAGAGGGGGAGCATGGGTGGCAGCACCCCATATCTTACACCAAGGAAGAGGTTTTTGCAGGGGAGTAGCTGAGGAGGGAAGGCTGCAGTACAGTTCTCCATTATTTCTGTGCTCTGGCAGCCTCTCACACTTCTGCTGAGCCCAGTGAGGTGTGAAAGCATCAAACCTATGATGTTTGACACCTCCAGCAATGCCCCAAGCAACATATGCACAGGCAGGCCTCCCCAGGCTAAAAAAAAGCCCAAGCAGATGAGTTAGAGGGAAGGAGCAGAAAGCCACATCCTTCGCAGGGGCAGGGGTTACTTGTGGGTGCAGGCAGACGAGACGGCATTCAGAGAAGCAGAGACGCTACCAGCGCAGAAAGAGGATGGAAAAAATATCACAGCATCCCAACAGGGTATTCAAACAGTTACAGTGGTGTTTCGGGAGGGGAGATAGTTAAAACCAGGGTAAGGGATGACACTGATGCAGCACCACAGCCTGGGAGCCTGCAGGCTGGACGGGGTGTCACGGGTTAGCTTCCACTCCCTCCGGGCCATCGGTGCTGTTTCAGAAGCTTCGAAGTGACAACTCACATTGAGCCTGTCAAAGAGGTCATCTGCTGGGTCCTTGTTCTTCATGAACAGCTGCAGGTTCTTGAAGACCTAAAGAGGAGTAAAGGATGGCCCTGATCAGGAACAAGGAGCATCTGCCTCCTCATCCAGACAGACTCAGATTCAGACTTACCTAGTACACATCCTAATGCACCACCAACCTTCAAGGGTTGCCACTGGGACCTCAAAGCCACTCGTGCAACAGGCTGGTTTCCCCCCTACCTCCACTATCCCTGGCACTCCAGTTCCCCCACAAACACCATTAAAATCATTTATCCCATAGGCAAATGAAAAAATAAATTTTCCATAAGGACAGATCAACTCCTAATGCCCACCGGTCAACTGAGGCTGCTCCAGCAGCAGGCATGACTTCTCTCTCATGGTTCATGGGCTAGAACCACCTTGAAAGCTCTATCCCAAAGTTTCTTCCCCTTCTCCAGGCCAGGGTCAGCACATGTGTGTCCTCATCACCCAGCACCGTTGCATCTCACGCACATTACCATCGTGGTGTTGAAGCACAGGAGGCATCTTTGCAATGGATTTCAGATGCAGATTCAGGACTAATGACCACCGAGTAAACCAAGCCATCCAGCTAACCCTGCGCCAAATGGCCATGCCAGCTGCTGCCTCCATTTCTGCCCCACTCACCGGCTTCTCCACTGACACTTTGTTGTAGTAACGGATCGAGTCTTTCCCAAGGAAGTCGAACTCCACCACGTGATCCTGCCCATCCAGGTTGGGGTGCAGTGTTATGTGCTCCACGCGCAGGGAGCAGCAGCCAACTGTGTCCGCAGTCTCCCCTTCCTCTTTCTCATTGCCAGCTCGCAGGGCCAGCTGGAAGGAGACAGAGTCATCCATCCCAACCCACCACAATTCCCCTTTCCAAAGTTAATATGGACATGGACACTGGGGGTGGGGGCAGCGAAAGCTTCCTTAGGATGCTGCCTCACTGAATGGCTGCTGGGACACTGGTGGAAACCAAGAACTGACTGGCTCCAGCAGAAGATTATTTCACTGCTCTAAGAAACCCTAAAATATCCCCCCACCAGACTAAAGTTATCCAGCTCTCCAGTGGGACCTTTGCCATCACAGAGACACTCGTGCTGGTAAAGTCCAGGAAGGACAGTACAGCTCCTGCACTGCCACACAACTGTGTCTTCACGCAAACATCGGCGGATAGGAGGAATCACCATCCTCCGTGATCATTGCCAGATGCCTCACGAGGAACAACCCTGACTGGTACAATGAGCAGATACCAAAAAACCTACAGGGTGGAGTGGATCAGGTAAGCTAAATCCCAGCCTCAGGAGGGATGGGGAATCTGGGGGCCAGGGTGGGGCTGCAGATACCTTATCAATGAAGTAGAGGGCCACTGCTCTTTGCCGCGTCTTCATCTCCTTGGACTTCCAATCAGCTTGGTACTGAGCACGGATTTTGTGGACAACATCCTTTAAGCGCCGGGCTACCTCATACTTCTGCCAGTCCTTCTCCCCCTGGAAAGAAAGGCCAAGACCCGGTGCCCCATCTTCTTTCCACACCTACCAGTCAGACCCTGTTCTGGAAACACCTCTAGCATCTAGGTACTGCTCAGACCCTATTGTTTTGTTGAGAAAAATCCATGAAATGGAAAAATCAGAGCAGAAAAAGCTCATCTAGGGTTTCTGTGCCCTCTGCTGGCTGTGCTGGACCTGGCATCCTGGCCAAGTCTGAGCTGCTCATAGTCTGGAGATGTCCTCCACCAGCAAGCAGCCAGCACACAGCACACACACACTTGTGGTCAAATCAAGTGGTCAAGCACTGCATGGCCATGGCTGCTGCTCCATGGACACCACCAACATGGACTGACACAGAGAACTTGCTCAGTTGTGCTCTACTTGTACGCAGTTTCCTTATTTGCTTTGAGGACTGGAAATAGCTTTAAATCACCTTTCCCTCCCCGCAGTGTTCACTCCCTTCCATGGCACTACAGACGGCAATCCCACCTCTCCCTGCCCTCCATTTACTGGCATAAGTTGTAGAATCATAGAATCATTAAGGTTGGAAAAAACCTCTAGGACAATCAAGTCCAACCGTCAACCCAACACCCCCAGGCCTCCTAAACCATGTCCCCAAGTTCCACGGCTACACTTTTTTTGAACACCTCCAGGGATGGTGACTCCCCCACCTCTCTGGGCAGCCTGGTCCAATGCCTGACCACTCTTTCAGGAATGACATTTTTCCTAATATCCAATCTAAACCTCCCCTGACACAACTTGAGGCCATTTCCTCTCATCCTACTACTAGTGACTTGGGAGAAGAGACCAACCCCCACCTCACTACAACCTCCTGTCAGGTAGTGGTAGAGAGCGAGAAGGTCTCCCCCCAGCCTCCTTTTCTCCAGGCTAAACACCCCCAGCTTCTTCTCAAAAGACTCGTTCTTCAGACCCTTCACCTTGTTGCCCTTCTCTAGACACACTCCAGCACCTCAATGTCCTAAATTAATTCAACTCCATAGACTCTGGTCCCTGTGGACCTCCTCTGCCCCTGCGTGGCTTTCAACAGCCTTCCCTGGGCACACATGAGCAGCACAGCACAGGGATGGCTCTGCCAGTAGCAATCCATCCCCTGGAATAGGCTCAATGCTTAAAAAATCATCTCTGTCCCTTTCCCCTCAGCACCCAATGGCATACCAATTAATTTAGTTTATCCCTTCATTTTTGTTTTGGCAGGGGGGAAGTAAATTTTTGTTGACGTGCCACATCTCTGCTTTCCCCTGATCTTTCTACTTGGCAAAAAGCCAGCAGCCCAACAAGCCACAGCTCTGCCCGAACAGCAGCATCACTCCAACCTTCAGCTTGGAGCTGGGGTTCAGCATGATGTACTTCAAAGTGTTCTGGATGTTTTCCGTCCACGAGGCCAGCCAGGTAACCGTGTTGTCAAAGCGCACCTCCTTCCACTTGTGCCCTTCTGGCGGCTTGGGGATCTTGGAGTCCCTGTGGGCAGAGCAGGGTTACCCCCCCCTCAGACGGTGAGCGAGAAACAGGAACAGGTTATCAGCTCAACTGCTTCTTCAGTGAGCCAAGGCTGGTCAACGCATTGCGGCATTACTTACAGAAAACACACAGCCCACCCAGAATTGTTCCACTACATGATCAGGTCTTTATCCTTTGGATGCTGGGGACAACGGGAGAACTTGCTGGGCTGGCGGGGAGGGTTTTGAATCAAGCCCACAAGATCTTCATATGAGTGGTTTAAGACCAAGCCAACCCACATAACTTAAAGGGTAAATAATCTTAACCCAATCACTGCTTTTCATCCCTCCAGTCAGGATCCTGATGCTTCCAGTCAGCATGGGGGACCCATAAAATGAGGAGAAATGCCTTGTTCGGAAGAGGAGCACAGGGCAAAGTACAGAGCTGTCCCTTCTTCAGAGAGGCCATAGGAGCACTGCAGTGTTTGCAGTTGATGTCGAGTGAACAGTAGAGGCACCAGTGAGAGATGGTAGCTGCTGAACTGCTTCTGTGGCCACTGTACATCCACAGAGAAGTTGAAAATCAGACTTAACTGCAAAACAGATATTTGGAGGTGACCGGGAGGTGATAGAAGGGCTCCAGTTACTTCAAGCCTGAGGGTGTGCAGAGCAGTGATTGTAGGAGATAACAAAACCCCACGGCAACTTGGGGCAGAGGAGATGTGCTGTTCACCCCGGTCTGAAAAGCAGCTCAGCTTTTGAAAGCTCCGCTCTTCCCATGGCGACTCACTTGCTGCAGTTGATGATAACATCTTCCGGCATGATCCTCTTCTTCAGCATGCCCATTTTGGGGTGGTCACCACGTCCACGGAACAGTCCCGGCGGCTCAGTTTTGAAGTTGCCAATCTTCTCCCGGTGCCCATCCAGGATGCAGTATCCATATTCCTCCTGGATCTTATCTGCCTCCTCCTTCAGTTTCTGAAAAAAGCACCATCCCAACATCACCCCAAAGGATGAAACCAAAACCCCATGACTCATGCCTGCCTACCGCTACCCTCCTTTCCGTGAAGAAAGCAAGGCTGGAAAAACAGAGCTCAAAGGGTTGGAGAGGAAGAGGTGAGCATGGGACCAAATCCATTCCCAACAAAGGGCTCATCTCTACCCACTTTGCAAACCCTCAGTGATGCTGTCCCAGCATCATATGCTGATGGAACAAGCCTGTGTGCCACCAGGCCCTCAGCAAGGTCCATCATCCTCTGGACAGGGCAGGACCCCAGACCATGGTCCAAGGATGACTGGTATCCTGCAAAGCCATGCAACATGCAGCATGTACACACAAACTTGAGGGGCGTGATGATCCTGGAGACAGGGCTGGTCCAAAGGCCAAAGAGGTCCCAGGTCAGGGCATAACGCCACGAAAGGAGACAAGCAGGAGCCAAAATACCCTAAGGTGGTCCCAAAACATATCAGCCAGCCCCAGATGTCCTAGGAAACAGTCCTCACCTGCTTATCCTCTTTGGAGAGTGCTTTCCGTGCCTCACTTTTTTCTACAAAGTACTTGTGGATCTCCCTGAAGTCACACTTGTCCAGGTCCTTGATTATCTTCTGCTCCTTTGAGGTCATCTCCTGAGCAAGAGAGGAGGGACTGGGTAAAGCCAGGAGGCAAAAGCAACTCCACAGAACTGATGCCTATGCCTCTTCTTCACAGAAAAAGGAAAGACTCACACGCCAGTTCTTCAGAAGATTCAGAAGGAAGCAGCCACTGCAGCTATTCCAGCCATGCCCACCCAAGGGCAGACAAAGCTGCTATGGTAGGAGGCCAGGCTGCCTCTGGACACCTGAGCCTGCACCCACAGAGAAGCAAAACACAGCCAGCTCTGTGGTGGAGCAACCTCTAACTTCTGCTGTAGAAACAAGTTGTCCCCAAGCACAGCTGCAAGCAGCTTGCAGGGACTGCAGAAGTGGCATCGAAGGTAACTGGGGACACATAAGCTCACCCTAGTAGAGGTCCTGCTTTTGTTTGGGGACTGAGCCATGGTGCTGAGGGACCACGAGGTTAATCCTTCAGAGGGACACATGCCCCCAAACCATTTGTGATGCTGTTCGCAAGACCTGCTTTCTTTAGTAGCGTCACTAAAACTCAGAGGGAGCACAAGTGCCAATGTGAAGCCCTCAAGGATGCTGCAAGACAGCAAGCCCTAGCCCAAACACACAAGAAGCAAGGAAATAAATCATAATTTAGAATCTTATAACTACGTAATCGTAAATAAAGAACTAAGCCACAAAAAAACTCATCCCCTCCATCCCACACTGCAGCCTAGAGTCTGCCTTTGAGATAACAGGTTTAATGCCAAGTGTTTAATATGGAAGACAGACAGCAAGGAAGCCCTCTCACAGGGAAGGTACCTTCCTCCAGTCATTGAAGAAATTGTTCTGGAAAATCTCCTTGGTTGTGTATTCATGATCAAGCATTTTGGCATAGAAGGTGGCAATTTCCTCCGTGGCCAGGCTCAGCTTCAGGGGTTTGCCTAGGAAGGGAGAGAAACTTCAGCATCGGCTATGGGGACAGCCCAACCCCACAGCCCCAGGCCGTTTCTTGGCAAGTCCCCGGGCTCAGAATGCCAAATCAGGGAGACACTGGCAAGACTTCAGCACCCCCCTGCACCAGGCACAGCCTTGTCTGCAGATCAATACCCAGAGCGCTTAGAATCATAGAGTGTCCTGAGTTGGAAGGGACCCACAAGGACCATCAAGTCCAGCTCCTGTCCCTGCACAGGACA
>VZTV01037202.1:60939-74466 GCA_013400875.1 Anhinga rufa
AGGTGAGGCCGCCCCAGCGCGGAGCAGAGCGGGACCATCCCCTCCCTCGCCCGGCTGCGATGCAGCGCTTGATGCACCCCAGGGCATGGCTGGCCCTCTGGGCTGCCAGGGCAGGCTGCTGGCTCGTGTTCAACTTGCCATCGACACATCCTGCCTGGCACAGCGGGATGCTGCCGCAGCCCATCTGCAATCACACGCTTCATTTTTCTTTTCCAGGAGAGTGGAAATCCTAATTTATGTTAAGGTCACCGAGCCACGGGGCTTTCAGCCGCCACCATGCCATGATGAGTCCCAAACCTCTAGCTCCACAGGTCAACACAGAAAGGTTTGTGTTCTGACCATGATCACTTCTAGGACCATGCTAAATAGCCAGGTTCCCACCTGGAGAGGTTTCATCTCAAATACTTTCCCATGCAGATGAGCAATCATGGGAAGCTCACAGCTGAGATTTGTGCAACAGGTACGGATGCAAGCACCTCTCATGGTTGTCCAGTGGATCTTGGATCATTTCTTAGAGGTGGTAAAGCCACCATCCTCTTCTGAGCTCTTTAGCTAGAACAATGAAGTCTAGTGAATCCAAGGAACATCTTGGGTTTTCCTAAGAAACCAATACTTTGAAATAGCTTTTCTAGGCAAGCTGCATGAAAAGCACACTGCAGAGCTCCAGGGGATGGTTCAATCCTACCTGCACCATACACTCTGGCTTTTGGGGTTCCTGACCTCCACCTGAACTGCAGGGAATGGTGGGTCATAACCTTATAGTAGCCCCATGACAGCCTATATACACCAGCTCAGCCATGGTCCCTTCCCACTTGGTATTGTTGCCTGTCCACAAACACTTTTTCACCGAGGAACAGCGACAAGCCAATGTCACCCAAGATCCTAGGCCAGAGTCACCACCCTAGATGCACACAGCACAGATGGGTCTCCAACAGCTCAGAGGCCATGAAGAAGGTCCGAACCCTATGCAGGACTACATACCACTGCCAGGGCTCCTCAGAGAGCCAAATAAGTCTCCAACGTCCCCATCGATGTCCCAGCAGTGCCCTCTGGTGACAGCGTTGCCAGACACCTTATTTCCCCAGATTGGCCTTTTTATCCCCTACTGTAAAAACCCCACAAGGTATAGGAAGCCCCAGTGAGGGGACTGAGGAGGACTAAGACTCCATGGGACTGCAGTCCCCTTCCATCTCCAGCATCCCTTGGTCAAGCCCCACGGTCTTTCTTGCTTCCCTTCCCTTGATCTGTCAGGAAACAGTTCAGGGATGGCGCTGAGAGCAGGGAGGAGAAGAAAGCCCGGCCCGAATGGTGGGAAACCAAGGAGGATAGCAGAGACCTGATCTGCTTTGCCAATCTCTCAGCCCCTTCACTGATGCACCAAGTTGCTGTAAGGTGATGCATGGCAGCCCTGGGGAGCTGCGACCAAGAGCTTGGAGCAATCTAGCCAAACCTTGCGATGCCTTAGAGGACAAGCAACACGCCAGTCACTGAGGCCATGGGACAGGCAAACTGCATCTCTCAAAGGTAAAACCACATTTTCCCAGCTTGCAGTGAAACTGCGCATCAGCCAACTTAAAGCTCAAACCCCAAAGCATCTTAATGAGGAAAAAATGTTTCTCCCCCCCACTCCCCATCTTTGCAAGAGGGACACAAGGACTTCAGGCAAACAGCATCAAGATGCATTGCTTCCCCTTGAGAAGCTTAGGGTCCAGCCCCACCACTGCATGCCCCACGGCCGGGAGAGGCTGTGAGCAGAGGTGCAAGTCCCAGACCTGCACAGGGCTGCATTACAACGTCCTAGAACCAGCTGCAGGCAGCTGTGCGAGAGCCATCACCCTGCCCAGGGTGCTCCTTGTGGAGGGGATGCATGAAGCACTCTGCAGCTGCCAGGGGCTCCTTAGCTCCCCAGTAACCCCGTAACTCCTACCATGTGCAAAACGCTCCAGCTTTAACCCACGGCTCAGGATTTATCCTGATATTTAGGATATTTATCCTGAATATTATCCTGATATTTAGGCCCTTTAATAATTTGTGATCTGCAATACTTCTCCATACAAGGCTTTTTGGCCAGGCAGATGGTAACTCCACATGCCCATCACAAGGCAGACATACCATCATAATAAAACTGCACATCATCAGGCAGCGGCTCGTAGAGGGGGGCGAAGTAGGGTCCTCGGTGTTCCAGTTGTGTCCACTTTACCCCGTCTTCTTTCTTCTCCTCTTCCCACCTGGGACAGATGCAGAGGGACTCATGAGAGCATCCCCACCCTGGGGTCTGGGACCTTCTCCCAGGGTCACACCGGGAAGATCCTCTATAAGCAGCAAGGGTTGCCACAAAACCCAGATGAAATCCCATTGTCTCTGCTACTGCCTCAGTTTCCCCATTCTTTTCAAAAAGGAAGACTGCAATCCAACCCAGGGAAAGGCATCTTGAGGAAGGGGACATGCTCGGTGCAGTGACATGGAGGAACGCAGGGGGAGAGCAAGAGGATGGATGGATCAGCCAAATCCACGAGGACGGGCACAGAGACCCCTCCTCTGAGCCACAAAGGTTGCTCAGTTTGCACCAAAGAGGCTGCAAGGGCTAAAACACTCCCCCATTTCCTCCCCAGACCTCACTGCAATAGTCTTTTGTTTAAAAAAAAAGCACACAAAAAGTTCATGTGCGTATTCCAGAGGAGCTCACACCACGTCGATGGCTAGAACACTACCCCATACTACTTATACCTATGATCTTAATGCAAATAAAAACAAAGCACCTCTCCTCCCTGCAGAGCAATCAGGATTTTAAAATCACAAGTCTTAACTGAGAAATTATGATATAAAAAAATGTAAAAGAAAAAAAAAGAAAAAATAAATGTAGACACCCACCCTGAAGATCAGAGGAATAACATTAAAAAAAGATAACCCAGGTCAGGGGCACAAAGAAGTCTGCCAGAGAAGTTTGCTCATGGCAGTGCATGGGACAGGCAAGGGATCCGCACCCTGTGGCTCAGCACCAGCCAGGCACATGCCCGTTAACCCCAGCATCTCCAGAAAAACAAGGATTGCTGGGAAAACACAGCAAGATTTCACCCCGGAGAAGAAAAACTCCTGCGTTTCTTGCTCAGCGGTGCCCCGGAAGCATTTCTGACCTTTCTCCTCCCCACAGGAAAGGGGGGTGGAATAAATCAATCATATCAAAACGTGCATTGTATCAGGAAAATATAGGAAAAAGATATAAAGAAAAAAATCAACAAACTACAGAAAATGTGGCTGAAAGCGTCTCAGAGACAGGCAGCCGTGAGGGTGATCGGCAGGATGCTGCAAGGGCTCTGCCTGCCCTCCCAGACCCACGCGATTCCCCATCCTGGCAGAGCATTGCCCACACTCACCTGCTGCAGCCCCCCGAACCCAGACGGAGGCAAACGGGGGCGAGCCGGGGGTGACGGACCCTTCGGCCAAGCAACGAGGAGGCAAGACGCCGGTACATGCCACCGACCACCCGCAGAAACAGCGAGGCTGGCGGATACCCAGGTCACCCCTAACATCTTGGCCTGGCACCCTGCTACCCACCAGGGCATGGCGGTGGCGGTGCCCGAGGCATCGCCATGAGGAGCCACCACTGGGTCCAAGCAGTCCAGATTGTGGCACTCCCCACGTGCCAAGGCAGTGCAGCCTTATGGGAAATGTAGTTCTGCACGTGTTTTGGGGCAAAACTGCTGCAAATCCGGCTGATGCTACATAGCAGCCTCTCTGCCAGGCTCCAGCCCCACCAAAAAGGCATTACTTAGCAAAAAAAACCCTGCGTAGTCCCACTTTTCATGCCACCCTGTGCCCCACAAGAGCTGTCCCAAAGGTCCAGGCACCCATGGATAACCCTGAGGGGGATAACACTCTAGCAGCTCCCCACAGCCCAGATTTGCAACAGGCTCTAAAGCATCCAGCCCCCTAAATGCTCCTTCTCCGCCCCAGATATTGGGGTGCTCTGGGAGAGAGTGACACCAAGTGGCTAAAGCCACTGCTCCCTGCCACCTCAAAAAAAAACCAGCATTCATCTGCTCCACTTATGCATCCTTTCCCAATGCTCTCCTGACAAAAAGCTTGCCCGGATCATCCCAAACCTGCTGCAAGGTGTGTGTATGGGGGGAAAATACAGCCCCTTTATATCCTCTACAGCTCCCACTGCCTTGGAAGCGGTTTTATTACAGGGGGTTGTGAAGATCATCTCCTTCCACCAGCCATGAGCATCTCCCTTCCCTGGCCAGGCACCAGCAAAGCCAGTTCAGGAGAAAATCTTATTGTATATACACTGTTACAAGAATAAAAGAAATACTATTGTGTATTCAGGACCTCCCATTATCTCTCACCCCCTTCCTCCTGCCAAGAGTGCAGAGTTCAAGGCTTGAGAAAATACAGCAGAGCAGTTAAAAATAGTAATAAAAAAAGAATATACACAGTTTTACCCTAAGAAATAAAACTAAAACCCCAGTTACATTAGTGTTAGACCCGCCCACAGGCCAAAAGCTCACAGGATGCTCACCATTTCCACTTGTTTTCTGCCTCTTTCTTTTCTTCTTTCTCCTCCTTTTTAACCTTTTTGTTGTTCTTTTCTTCTCTTTCTTCTTTAGATTTCCTTTTCCGGGTTTTCCCAGGGGTGTCCTCTTCCTTCTCCTTCCCCTTCTCTTTCATTTCCCCCTCTAACTTTTTCTCTTTCCCTGGCACATCTCCCTTCCCTGCCGCCTCCTCCTTCACCTCCTGCCCAATCTCTGTGCCCTGGGTCTCTCCCCATCTTTCATCTTCTTTCTCATCCACCTCCTCTTCCTCCCCCTCCTTTACTCCTTTCCCATCTCCACTTTCCTTTCCCACCCCATCTCCCCCCTCCAGTTCACCTCCCACTCCTTCCTCCTCATCTATCTTCTCCAGCTTTTGCTGCTCTTCCAACATTTTTTCCTTCTTTATTTTCTTCTTCCCCATCTTCTCCTTCCCCTCTCTTTTCACCTTCTCGCGCTTCTCTGCTTTCCCCTTCTGCTTTTGCCTCCCATCACCCTGTCTCTGGGTGCTGCTGCTCCCTCGCTTGGCTCTGCCCTGTCCCACTGCCCAGTTCCTGCCCCCATCAGCACCCTCCTCCTCCTCAATGCCCTCCATCACATCCCCAGGGCTTTCTTCAAATTCATCCTTCTTGCTCCCTCCTTTTCTCAGCAATCCCTTTTCCTGCTGCTTCCTTTGCTCTTGCTTCTCTCTTTTCCTTTTCAGGTCTTGGGCATCCCCTTGCTGCAGTGGGTCAGTGGGGTCTAGCTCCTCCTCCTCACCATCCCTCACAGTGGTGATTGCCACATCCACCTCCAAAGCCCCAGGCTTTCTGGAAGGGGATGCAGCAACACCATCACTTGGCTTTGGGACCTGGGGGAAGCAGCCAGAAGGCAAGAAATGTTGAAGAAGGTAAAGGATAGTGATTATTCCAGAACCCAGGCACATGGAGAAGGTGCTAAGGGATGTGGCCCATGCAGGACTTGGTCCAGGGGGTGACAGCCCCCCGTGGGTTTCCTACCCTAAGCCCAGCCTTGGTCGCTGAGAGCCTCTGTCCCGCTGCAGGTCTTGCTTTCTGGGGTTTGCACCGTGACCTACAACAAGAGAACAGCGACTTCTCACTGCATTGGTGAGCAGCACCCTCCACCTCTTACACACAAAATTAGGGGTTCATTCCCAAATGATCCCATGTTTCCTTTTGAGCCTAGCAGCACTCCAGGTGCTGCAAGGGAAGGAGATATCCTAAAGCAGCAGTGACTGGCCCCCATAGGAACTGGCCCCAGGTTGCAGCTTATGGGATGAAGAAGCTCAAATGAGCAAGACCACAAGGTCTCCAGAACAAATAGGGGTGGGCTCAGGGAAACATCTGCAGGGACACCTCTGTCCATGGGAGGGGATAGGTTTGCACCAACAGAAAGCAGGACAGAGATGGCATCAGGCTGAGCATCGTGGACCCACTGGAGAAGACCTTGTGACGGGACACATCTCCTGGGACTGTGGGGACAGGCTCCCCCACTCTCCCAAGGAGGCAGCCTGAGCATTGGCATGATGGGGCGGGACACAACCTCATCACAACAAGCTGCAGGACCAGGAATGTCCAGATCCATGACCGCCACCATCAGGAATATGGGTGGGGAACACAGGAATGTTTCATTGGTCAGCAAAGAGGTCAGGAAGCTCTGTGGCACATGCAAACATTATAAAGCGCCAACCTGCTCCTATAAAATACTTTCTACCAAGGCTTCTCCAAGCCAGACAGGGAGTTGGGAACCTCATCTTTGAGCTGCTCATGTTTCAGAAAAGCAAAGCAAGACATGAACGAGGGATTAGCATCCACGGCCTAAACCAAGCCTACATCTTGTAGGTTGATCCTACATCTCCCTTGCCCACAGGGAAACTTGAGGCTGTCCCTGCTTGGTCATTGCACCTCCCAACTGAGTGAGGTGCCCGCCAGGCTGCAGAGCATCACATCCCCAGCTTGTGATCGGCACTACTAATAAAAAAAAAATCCCCAACGAACTTCTCCAGGCCAGCAGGGTCAAAGGCAACTAGAGCCACATTCCTCCAGCCCGTGCCAGGCAAGCTTGGAGCTTAGCTCAGGCCCTTGCACCAACCGACGGGTCAGACCCACTGCCTGCCTTTCCCCGCTCCTGGCACCCCTCAGCAGGGCCAGTTTGAAGGCATGGCCAGCTGCCCTGATGCCGCCCATCAGGCTGCCTCCCAAGGAGCTGGGAAGCCAGGTTTCTCCTCTCAAGGAGGATGGTGACAGCTCTCCTGCATGTCCAGGTTAGCACAAAGAAAACAGAGCCACAATTTCTGCTTTTAATCAAAACATCCCACAGACAACAGAGCCACAATTTCTGCTTTTAATCAAAACATCCCACAGACAACATTCCTGCAGCAGAAAGGAAGATTTTTGGCCCTTTTCTGGAAGATTATTTAGGCTGATGCTAAATTACCAAGCTGTGGGACATCAAAGCAACGCAGGTCTCAGGAAAGCCTTTGAGCCTGTTTGGGATGGAGGCAGCAGGTTCCCCAAAAAACAGGGGTCAGATGCTTTTCCACACAGCTGGAGTACACATTACACAATCTCCACTAAACTCATTAGGGCAAACTGGCCCAGCAAAACACGCTCAGCCCCTCCAATCTCATTAGCAGCCAAGCACCAGCAGATTCATGACTCAGAAGGCAAAGTCCTGTTGCCTTTTGGGATCGGCTCCTTCCCCAGAAGGTCTTATTAGAGGCCTCTCACTGGACATGAAAGCCCCTGCCTCTAAGAGGCAGAGAAGATTAGCCTGCTGAGGGACAGCTTTATGAATTTAGCTTCCTATCTCTGCCCAGATCTAGCATGGGGCAAGGAAAAGAAACACCCTTTCCCTAGGCTTTGCGAGGTTTGTTGTCCCCACTAGCATTTCCCCACCGCCTACCTCCGTATTTATGTAGGTATGTGCACCTGAGCAATCGCACCCTGCTGACTCGACCATCCTTGAGGAGGTTGGATGGGACCAGGAGCCTCCCTCTCCACCCAAACCCCAGGATGGGACCTCAGATTCCATATGCAGTGTTTTGTCAAGCTTTAAGGTCACTAAAGACACCAGGACATGGCCAAACTGCCCAGGGAAGGCATCAGCAGCAGGGTGGTCTCAGTGATACAGGAGGGAAAACAAACCCCATGGCAAGAAGAGAAAACACAAATTCCAGTTCTCTGGGCAAAAAGCATTCCGAAAGTAGCCCAACTTACCTTGAAGAGCCTTTCAGCCCCACTGATGGCCCTTGGTGGCAGGTTGATTCAGTCTCCTCCTGAAAGATATTAGCAGTGTTGACCTGGGAGGTGTTAGCTGGCATGGATAGCCCAACAGCAGCATTACTCCCAAGCCCCTGCGATGGCAGCCAGCCAGGCCACCCACATCCCATTGACATCGCCTTCCCCTTCCTCAGCCACCTTGGCTAGAAACCAGGACCCCAAAACAGCAGGCTCTTCCAATCATGAGGTGAGCTTTGAGGTTTCATGGGGTTAGGAAATCCCCGTCTTTCTTCCAACACCACTGAAAAGGTATTTTCTAGAGCAAATCCATGAAAACCATCACCCCTCCTCAACCAGCTGTCATTAGATGCGTTGCTGCTATTGGGGACAGCAGTCCAGAACAGCAGAAGGGGTGGGAGGGCTCCAAACCAAAGATGCATCAAATGGCACCTTATGCGCATCCACGCCAGCTTGGTCCTTAAAAGATTAAATAAACCTTGTAGCAGACGGCAAAGGGGAAAGCGAGGTGGGGGCAAAGCCCCAGGGTGGGAAATTCAGCAAGGGTGAACAGAGGGCAAGTAAGAGAAGGCCAAGGAGAAAGAAGAGGCAAAACATAGGGAAAACGGGGACAGGACCTAGGAGAAAATGAGCTCAGAGGGGACTTAAATAGAGCCCTAAGAGCTGACCTATGGTGGCCACCAGAAATGTTATCACACCATTTGTATGCTTGCTTTCAAAGCTGAGGCCAGGCTCTTCTGCTCCTGGCCATGCAAGGCTACGTCTAACCATGCAGCACCCCGAAACCCATCCCAGCTTCACCCGACGCTTGCCAAGCATCAAGGCTCTTGTTATAAATTCTGACTTCCCCAAGTTTCTCTTTTGAAGGCTTTCAAGGGAGGCCAGAAACCACACAGGGGTTTTTCTTGAAAGCTGCTGCTGAAAAGCTGCTAGGTTAACTCATTAAGGGGGAAAAATACCTGAGTTAATTATAGGTTGGTTATGACAATATACACTTTCGTTCCCTGGGAATACACCTGCTCTTGAATTCACAATCCTTCAGCTGCTGTCAGAAATCATGTTGGTAAATTCAGGAGCAGACAGCCACAATCATCCAAAAAAAATCCTGCATGCAAATGCCTGGAACTTGCACCAGGAATACTGGCAATACCAGGACACCAACCACAGGCACCCTTGGGGTGTTTCAAGGTCTGGTCACATCCATCCAGGAGAGTTTGCTGACATTTCAGATGCTGTTTGCAAGAGGGATGGAGACTCACCATGGGGAAGGGAAAAAGCAACATCTGCTGGTTTACACACCAAGAGGACGAGCGTGATACGTTAACATAGGCGAAGCAAAATACACAGGGGATCAGCCAGGATCTCTCCAGTACCATCCCAAGAACAGCAGTGAAGACCAAATGCCTCAGAAAGGGGTGCTCTCAGGATGAAGCCAATCCCAACACCTCATGCTTGGGAGGCGATGGCGTCACCTGTGTCCTGGTACTCCCCGTTAGTAGCAGCCTGCACTTTTGGTCCAACACCAAAACATGAGTGATTCAACCCCAACGCCACATGCATCTGAGCTTCAGACAATTTACTCTTTGGTTTAATTCAAGATGCTCAAGGGATCCTGTTTAGGGGCTTGCACACAACCACAGGTTGTAGGACACCATGCTCACAGCAACCTGGAGAGCAAGCCATGAGTGCTCCTTAATTCTTTGGCACAGAGACCACCACGTACCAACCCAGATGCAGCTCCCTCCTCTGCTTGGATGCCATCCTGCAGGCTCGAGCAGAGACCTTTCCCTTCTGCAGCCTCTTGCTTTAGAGAGCTTCTTGGTCAAAAAGGAGACAGAGAAGGAACACAAGATTTTCCTGATTAAAAAAAAAAACCTTTTTGATACTCAAAGCAGCCCGAAGAGAGCAGAGTTGGACGTGGCGCTCCCGTGCATGACTCTGGGGTGAACCCAGGTGGGGAGCCCCTGCATGGGGAGGGGCACAGCCCCACTGATGCCATCCCCTCCCTGACTGCCACCATCAGCCCCCGCATCCAGCTGAGGAGTAACCTGCTGATGATGTTTTCCTGCAGCGGCTTCTTCTCGACCTCGGGCAATTTCTTCTTCTTCCCTTTTACCGCAGGGGGCTGCACATCAGGACAGAGCGGCATAAGAGGAAAAAGTTCATGGCGTGGTTTCAATGCCCACAAAACATCGGGGACAGTCACAAAGGTCACCCCAATGCCCATGCATGGGGAGGGCTGGCTGGTACCTGTACCGTGCGTGATGTTTCCTCCGTCTCCTTCACAGCCTTTCCTCCGGGTGCCTTTGACACCTCCTGCCCCTTTCCCGACTCATTCTTTCGCTTCCTGGGGACAAGAGCAAATTCATCCCACTGAGGCCAAGCAGGCAATGCCTGCAGCAAACCCTTTGGTGGTGAAAACGAGCCGTGGCACAATGCTGCGCTGCCTAACCCTTACGTCCAGCAGCGCCAGAAAAGGGCTCCCAAAAGGAAATTTGGAGGCATCTCCCTGCTGACCATTTTAGGGCTGAGCTGCCTGACAGAGCCAGCTGCAGCAAGCATGATAACGTAACACTAAAGGCCCCCCCAAATCCCCCGCCCCAGCGTACCCACCTGCTGCTGCTGTTCTTCGCCCCACCGGCCCTCGAGACCCCCATGGCTCTATCATCCACCAGCTCTTCGAGAAACGACACGGGGTTAAGGCAGCATCCCTGAGGACGGCCACTGCAACAGGATGGAGACAGCATGTGGCCAGTAGCACCCCATTTTTGCTCTCAGGGGAAACCCCAATAGATGCTCACTCCACAGCTCAACCCTGAAGTTCGCAGGTACCCGCAGGGTTAAGCTCAGCCTTAACAAGTTCACGAGTAGAGCATCAAATGGAAGAGTCTTGAGCGCAGTTGGGGGTGGTAAAAATAAAATTGCTGTTAAAATAAACCAAAAGTCCCCCCCACCAGTAGCATAGGAATTCACAGGTCCATAGAGGTAGATGCGTGTTACATGCTGGGTTGGATTTGCAACCTCAGAGCGGTCCAGGGAATGCAGCGCACATTATCCAGGTCCTAATTACACCCAGAAAGCCACCACAATGGAAAATAATAAAACACAGCAAAAAGACAGAAGCAAAATTGAGATATCGGCTCCCGCCACCAAAGCAGGCAGCTGGGCTGCCATCACCCAGCTATCACCTCTCCTCTCATGCCTGGAGCAGCCAGACCCCCCCCCTCCAAATCAGTGCTCCCTTGGAAGCCGAAGGCCTCAGAGAATGTGAGAAATAAAGACAGCTTCAAACAACGCCAAGGTGGTCCCCAGCCATGAAGGGCCTTCACCCCCGAGGGAAAAAAAGGTGACTTTTCAAGGAGAGAAAACAAGCTACAGAGCACCACGAGACATCCTGCAAACTTTCCAAAGAGTAGAAGACACACTGAAAACCTCCATGTTTTACCAGCCTCTGCCAAGCCGTGAGCTCTTACGGCTACCGGTGGGACCACACTCACTCAAGCACAGGATGACATGCTCTCTCAAAGCCACCCAAACCGGAGAAGACCTCACCCCTTACCCGGCTGCCTCCCTAAGGGCAATACCCCCTTACAGGCAGCTTATTTAAAGACTCCCTCAGCCCTGATTGGAGGCTCCCAGCCCAAGATGCACCCTGGGAAATGAAGTTTGAGCCCAAAACCTGAATTTGAGGAGAACTGTTAGCCAACATCTCCTTAGCAAGGAGACCTGCTGGGGGCGGGGGGGGGGAAGATATTTAGAACTGCTCAGGAGGAGAATTGGGCTAAACACATAGCTTTAAAAACAGCTTAGGGACCTCTGCCTTCCATGAGATATCCCCTCTTCAATTATATGATTAAATTAGTCCCAAAATCCAGCCTTTTTCAGCTGCCTCTTACCCATCAGAGCCCCATGGTTAGCTTGGAAGAGGTCTTTGAGCCCAGACACTGGGTGCAGAAGCCAGATCCCGCAGGGTGCCACAAACTGCTGCCTATATCCCTCATCCCGAAGCACTCGCCCATCCCACTCCTCTCCAGCCCTATTCATGCAGGTGAGTTTATTGCTTTCACCTGCCATCAAGCACCTCAACACAGCTGAGCCTCAAAACCGTCTCAGCCATCCTCGACCCGGTGCAAGCAGCGCTGCTGGGAAGGGGCTGGTGCAAAGGGGCAACGGGGGTTTTCCGCAGCGTGAAGAAACATGAGATTTCCCCCCCCCCAAAAAAAAAGAAAATGCTGGGATTTGGGGAAAAAAAATAAAAAAGGCATTGCGCCACGCTGAGATCCCCCAGCCGGGGCGAGTAGCGGGGCCACGCGTTCCCCTGGGAAGGCGCTGCCCGGTTTGGGGCCGGGAGCAGAAATCCCCAAAGGAAGGGCTGGCTCCAGGGAAAGCCTCTTTGATCCCTGTTGCGCCACCGAGGGGGGGGGGGAAAGGCACCCAAGCCACCTTTCTTGCTGGATGAGTAAAAGTTGTCAAGGGATGGGAGCCAGCCCCGGGGCAGGGAGCAGGGGAGGAAGACATCATGTCGGGGCTTGTTCGCTCTCAGCCGCCTTCTGCCGAGCCAGGGACCAGCGTATATTTGAGTTTCTTCTCTTTTCACCCGCATAGATTTATTCAGCGCTGATGCTCGGTGAAGGTTTCTCTCAAGCTCTCCATACCAGCTGGGATGTCCTCGATGGGAAACGATGGGATTTACAGGATGGGTGAACTGGGAGAAAGCTGTCTTGATGTAAACCAGCTCCAGTTTGCCTATACGTCCTGCCCTGGGTTAAACCCCTTAATAATACAATAAATTTAATATATTTTATATGTTTTCCCCCTTTACGGACGCTCTTTGCAACGGGGGAGATGGGAGCAGGATGGCTCCATCCAGGGCTCTGCAGCAGGGAAACGTGGACCACAAAGCGGGTCTGGCCCATCCTTGGGGGAAACTGCAAATGGGGTCCCCGCGCGGTTTGGCGACGCTGTGGATTAAACAGTAATTTTGCTTTTCAGTGTCCAGCAGCTCCTTTCAGATTGGGAATCCCAGGAAGGAGAGAAAAGCCCTTCCTAACATGCTCCCTTCCCTGGGGTCGCATGCAATGCTCGAAGCCCTGACAAGTTAGCTGGGAAAGGTGGGAAAGTTTTGATTATTCAGGCAGTTATAAAATAAATTCATGCAATATTTAATGTACGCCGGGCTAATTTTTTTTCCCCCCTTGTTAAACAGCTGAATCTTCACGGTGTTCCCCGTGCCCTATTGACACGAGTAGGATTCATCACGCACGAGCGCGGTCTCGTTGCCTTCGTTATAGAAACGAAGCCGGGTCCCAGTAAAGATGAAGGGACCTTTTCGTGGCCGGTGACAGCCCAGCTCAGCATCCCCATGCACGTGCTGGGGTGCCCTGTGCGTCTGGGGGATTGCGTTTTTCCAACCCCTGGTCGCTTTTCCATAAAATTTTGCCAGCTTTGACGCTGTCGCCTCTTATATTATGAGCGCCCTTGAAAGTAAAACCTTGCCGTGGCTTAACCAGACAGCTCAGGGAGGGGAAAGCGGGGCAGGATTTGCCTGGATCTGGCAGGAAACAGTAAGAAAATGGGGTTTATTTTATTTTTTTTTTTTATTTACCTTTGTATTATTTTTTTATTTGTACAGGAGCAGCGTTTAATGGCTGTAGCGGGGCACGGCAGTCCCGGGTGTCGCGGAATCGCCCTGGCAGCTGTGCGAGCTGCGGTGTCACCATCCAGATGTTGGGCTGTGGGTTGGTTTTTTTTTTTTG
>VZTV01037205.1:0-30283 GCA_013400875.1 Anhinga rufa
CCAACAAAAAACAAAACAAAAAGTGGGCAGAGAAGCTTGAAGGGGCAAAGACATTTGTTACCGCCCAGTGCAAGATGAGCTTACAAGAAAACGCATGCTTCATCTTGGCAGCTTTCTGATGTCTTACTCCCAAAGCATCAGCTTTATTCTCGGTTTCCATGGCAGATACTTTTCTGAGCTTGTATATTCCACAAATATTGCTAATTTATTCTCTCAGCCATGTCTCTGCAAATACCTGCCGAATGATTCCATGTGCAATAAGAGCGGTGAAAACCAGGCATATGTTAACATGCCTCAGCTCTTGCTTTCGACTAGGGGAAACCATGCCTTGCAAAAGAAGGGCTCATTTTCTACAGCCACAAGATCACGGCCGATCTTCTGGCACTATTTTTTGCCCTAAGTACTCTGAAACTGTATCATCTGTCCAGTGAAGCGAAGTACATTTAACATTTTGGTCAGGCATTTTTTACAGGCAGGCTTTCCCCCCACGCAGCGCTCCAGGCAGCACTTTCCATCTGAGCAGGAGGGGACCAGGGATGAGCGTGGTCCCTGTTCCTGCTGCTCCCCCCTCGTATTTCATGTTAACGAGAGTCTATAAAACATGAGGCTCTTTCACAGGCACAGACCTGCCACATCAAAAAGAGCCTGTTTTCAGGGAGGATTTACCAGCCCTGCAAATGTTGAGCAAACAGCGGCTGTGTAATTCTCACAAATTCGGCAAGACTACAGCAAATTGAGAGGCTTTTAAGTCTTTCTGGCAGAAGGAGAATCACAAGGCTTTGCAAAGTAGTTGATTATACACTAAAGCACATAACAGCTAGTGCATACAAAAGAAAATCAGACAAACTCATAAAAAGTAACCCCCACAATGACAGCGATGCAGAACCAGGGGCAAAAAATGGCAGGCCACGTGCAGGGAGAGCTCATGCCCGTGACGATGGCACGGTACGGAGCAAAGCCCTGGCAGCCGTGGGGAGAGCTGCTCCTCTGGCGGGGCGTGGGCAGATGCAGGGCGCTGGGCTGTGCCAGGGCGGCCCAGCACTTTACGGGTGATTCCCTAAGTCCCAGGCAGGAAAGTGGTCCAACACCGAAACGCAGCCCACCCCCTCGCCTAAAGATAAAAGCCTGGCGAGCCCCGGCCAGCTGGGAGCTCGCGACAGCCTGGATGGAGCTGGGACCTCGCTCTGGGGCCGGGCAGCAGCCTGCCCTGCTCCGCACATTGCCTGGTGAGCAAGAGCTCACAATTAATCCCCATCTCTGCTCTGCGCCAGCGCAAACGCCCGGCACATGGACTTTGGGTGCTCTTGCCTCTCCCCTGGCTCCTCCTGGCCACAGGAGAGGAGGTTTGCAGGGGCTGCGCTCAGACACCTCCCCTCGCTCTGTCTCAAGGAATGGACGTTTTAAAGGGGATGTGGCATGACAAGCAACTGGGTGATGTTATCTTGGATCTGCTCACCACCACAGTCATGGATTGCCTCCACAGCTCTCCAGTAAATAAGGGAAACCCCCCTATGGCCATTGGTCAAACCAGCATGGGGGCAGAGGCTGTTTCTGGACTTCTTCAGTAAGGATATGTGATAGGAGTCATCAACACAACCAGTAAACAAGCAGCTAGTTTTCCAAACAGTGCCTCTGCAGCATCCGGCCACTTTTAAGCCAATAATCAAAATACACTTATCTCTGTCTCCCTGGCCTCAAGACACTTTTCAATCCACTGCCATTCTGGGCCAGATTTAGTTGTACTCAGTAGTATCAGACTTCTAAGCCCAGCAGGATGCTCCAGTGGCCAGAGCCGGCCCCTCTCAGCCATGCCCTGTCCAGGTCCTCAGCAAGAGGGAGTCACAGAACCATAGAATATCTCGAGTTGGAAGGGACCCATAAGGATCATCAAGTCCAACTCCCTGCTTCTTGCAGGACTACCTAAAACTAAACCGTATGACTAAGAGCGAGTCCTCCCAGCCCAAGGGCTTGGCGTGAGCCAAGGGTAGGGTGGAGAGCACAGACTCTTTTGGAGCTGAGGAACTGCACCAGTGAGTTGGAAATTAAAGAAAAAGGGTGCTCGAAGCAGGAGCAGGGCAACAAACTGCTTGGTGTTGTTGCTGCAGCAGTGTGCACAGTGGGGCAGACAGATTTTACCTGCTGCCCCGGTGAGAGCGTTGCCATGTGCCAGCTGGGCAGCTCTGGGGTGTAACATCCCGGGCAAGTCACCTCAGAGGACATTATGGATCAGCTGCCTTTGGTAAACCACTTGCCAGTTAGAAAATACAGCTTTGTGAGAGCTAAACATGAGCTGTATCGTCTGGGAAGCAGCAGAATGCATCCCATGCGCAGACCTGAGCAGGTCCTTCTGCGTCGCTGTACTTCTGTCTGACCAAGACACAGACAAATGCACAGCTGCGTGCACAGGCTCACTAGCTGGCACCTCTTGCTAGTATTGCAGTAGTTCCCACCTGGAGTTTTAACTGTTTATTTTATTACATATTCTGAATGCAGAGCTTTTCCACATGCAACAAAAGGCCAGGAGCAGAGTTTGAGCTCTGCTAGCTCCAGGTCCCACAGTGATATCAGAAGTTGAAGCCTGTCCCGTAGCAGGTCAAAGAAAAACCATCCCCATTGCAGAAACACGAAAAGTTTTTGTCTTGGCTGCACGGCAGAGGAAAGTTGGCAACTTAACTGTTAAACTCGGCTATGACTATTCAGTGTTGACATCAGCATGATCTCATCACTGTAACTTGAGCCCTCCGGCTCTTTCCCCAGACTGCCTTTAAATACCAGTCCTGGGAGCCAGCACAGCACCGATCCTTCTGACCGGACCCCAGGGCAAGCCCGACAGCTCCCCACATAGATGAAAGCAAAGAGAAGCTACAAAACTCCAGCCATGTCCACGTCCCTGCGAGTGAGCCCCTCGGTCCACGGCTACCGCTTTGACACAGCCCTGCGCAAGAAAGCCGTGGCCAACATCTTTGAAAGCATCAATGAAGAGTCCCTACAGAAACTCTTCAAAAACTCCGGGGACAAGAAGGCAGAGGAGAGAGCCAAGATAATCCTCGCCACCGACCAGGACTTGGAGGAGAAAACGAGAGCACTAATGGCACTAAAGCAGAGGCGAAAAGACAAGCTGCTCCAGTTCCTGACGCTTCGGAAATACTCCATTAAAGTTCACTGAACTGGCGAAGGGAGCAGAAATGGAGGAGAACATTTTGGGATGGGACTGTTTGTGTCCTCCTACCACACACGGCACGCTGCGCTCCCCTCGAGCTGCTGGCGGGACAGGGGACCTGACAGACCGCCCGCAGGGCTTGAGTCCCACCGCGCACGCAGCAACCCACGGCGCGGACGGCAGCGTGGGTGCGGACGGCAGCGTGGGTGCGGACGGCAGCGTGGCAGCCAGAGGCTCCCAGAGGGAGGGCAGCTCCCGGCAGGAGGCACCCAGGCTCCTCCGGCAGCCACAGGACCGAGCTGTGGGGGGACCCAGTGCCTGGGCGCAACTCGAGACCTTCTCAGGGACTCGGTGTTCACTGACTTCACCTGTGTGCTTTGCCTTTTCAAACTCGTTTCCTTACAGTCTGAGCCCTTGCTAAGCCTCGCTGTTGTGGGCTAGGGAGGAGGTTCCAGAGACTGATCAGCTACTGATCATTGATAACTTTGCATTTGTTAAAATGCACATAAACGCACCGTGTGGGTGCAGTAAGTCCAACCTTCAGGGAATGCATTTGCTCTAGAGAGGCACTACGCAACTGTACCTTTTCTTTCTCAAGCTGTATGTGTGCAGTATAAATTGTTTGCACAGAAGCAATAATAATGACATATTTCCCTGAATTTACTGTGAAGTTCCTTGATATTTTGTTCACTTCCCATTAACACTAAAAGTCTAAATATCATAACCACAGTTCTTATTTGTGTAATTACAATAGCTATTAGATGAGTACTTCATGGTAATATTTTATGACAACGTTATTGTTACATTGACTATAATTTATTGCATATGGTGATCTGAAATCTAATAAATTATGAAGTAAATAGAACTTCTCTTGTCTGAAATGCTCAATTCTCCCAGAGGAGTGGGTTTATACTTTGTTGGTCATTCCATATAGATTCTGTTTTAAGAGCAGACTCCCTGCACCTCTCCTTAATGCCCCTTAGTGCTGATTTGGCCGCCTGTTCTTAGAGCCTGCAGCAGCCCCGGCTTCCCCGCAGACCCACCATCCAGCCCAGCCGCACCAGAGTTTGACCCATGGCTGCTGCGGCGACTCTGGCATCCCTAGAAAGACCGCTCCAAATGTAGTTGTAAATCAGACTCAGCTGTTAGCTTCCTCTATATAAGAAAGGAGAATTACATCTTTTGCAATAGTGTAACAGAAAAACCAGTTTAGAAAATGACCGGTTCTGAGCGCAGTGAGTGCTGCGGTTCCTCAGGCTCTTTGCATTCCTGCAAAGCAGACCGAGGACTCGGACTTGGCTCCCCACCATCCGAAAAAACAGAAGTGAGTTATGAATGCTTTGGCAGTGGAATTGGACTCGGTTTTTCTGCAGGCTGTGCCATACCATCATGACAGAGTATGTTGAAAATACTTAAAAATACTTAAAAATAGCCAAGACTCGCTATTTATAAGTATGTCCTCTCGTAACCTGCTGGTTTAGAAAAAAAGCATTCCCATGACTCTGCTGAGAACAAGAAAGATAAACCAATTCAGAGGAATGATAGACCAGCTACAGGGTGTTTTGCCTACAGTAAAAACTCCAAATTGCCTATAAGTCAGGGAGGCTAGAAGTAATCCTTTAAATTACTTAATAGAATGGATAATTGTAATTATTTATAGCGTGATGAAGCATAGCCACGCATTGCCCAAGAGCACCATGCTTGGGAACGCAAAGCACGGTGTGCGGATCAGCGCCGGCTCCCCCGAGCATCCCTGGGGCCAGGCGGCACAACGCCGGCCTCCCGAAAGCAAGAGGTGGGAGAAGCGTCCGCAGCCTTCGCCGCGGCCTGGCGGGCGAGAGGCCGGGGCGGCCGCAGGAGAGCGCCTCCGGGCACCGCTGCCCCGCGCTCCCATCACTGCCACGCTCGGCATCGGCTACAGAGACCTCGCTGGGCAGCGGAGGGGTGGTGCATGGTGGTGCCTCCTCCCGGGAAGACTAGAGGGAGCTGGGGTCACACCTAGTTCAGGACGGACCTTGCGGAAAGGGCCTCCGAAGGCTTTTCAGAGCTGCCTTCACTCAGGCAAAACCTGCCTCGGCGCGGGATTTGCTCCAGAGGCGGCTGTCCGTTTTCCGGCGCTCGGCCCGGTGCAGCGCGGTGCCCCGCACTCAGCTGCAGCTGCTTCACTGGCTCGTGACACATCCCCACAAAACCCTCCGTCGGGACACCGCTGCCTCAAAGAGCTGTTGCCAAAAGAGGCCAAAGGGGGCCCTTGAGCGGCCCAGGACACTGCCGCGCGCCCCGCTGCTGCCTCCCCGCAGCTGCCCCAGGCGCTGGGGACGCAGCTTCGCTCCTCCCGCTCCGGTGGGTTTTCCCACCAGAGCCATTTCTGGTGCTGCGAACACTCACAAATAGAAACCAGCAGGGCGATGCAGCCACCAAATCCATCTGCCGCTGGGGCGCGTTATACGGTGGGACCCCGACAACCCTGCTGCAAGAGGGTGCTTTCAGAAACCCCCTGCGGTTACCAAATCAGCTTTATTTCCAGCTCCCTGACTGAGCTGCTGGGGCTTTGCTCACCCGCCTCTCCCCTGCCCCAGACCGTCGAGCTTTCCACGACGCACCGCCTGTGCCAGGGCCAGCTGTGGGTTTGCAACAGCCTCGCCACCCCCTTGGTCCCCAATACCAAACCATGCACCCCGCTCCGAATGGGCCAAGGGTGCCGAGGGAAGGACTGGTGCTTTGGCACCCCGTGCGGTTTGGGGAGAGGGGGCCGACAGCGGGACGCGCGTTACGAGACAGGGGCAGAGCCTCTGCTGGGCGCAGGGCAGAGCCTGCTGCGGGGGCTGGCGAGGCAGCGGGGCTCTCCGCTGGTACCGTGCACCGCCGGGACCTGTGGCCCCTCACGCTGATAACCACGACTAAAGCATGCATCCAGAACCTGCCCAGCACGAGGCACGGGTCTGCAAGGGGGTGACGGTCCCGCTCAGGGACTCCCCAGACAGAGACGTCCCCGCGCCTGGCTTGCGGCACGCGCCCGCGTCGGGACAGCAGCGCCCTGACTCATGCTACCGTCCCTCCAGTTCCCTGCGTCCACATCTAGCCCAGCGCTACCAACGGTCAGGGGAGCCTGATGCATCATCTGCCACTTTCTTTTCTTGTAAAAAGCGAATCTGAAGGCAGCCGCGATTGCGGCAGACTGAAAGCAACACCAACTGAAGCGGCTGCTGCCCGCATGTCCTGCGGCTGCCCAGACATTCCTGCTCACAAACATTTGTATAACATGATTGACAAGATCCTGTGACTTAGGGACCTTACAGTCCCTCTTGTCTCATTACATTTAATTTATTGGCCCAAGTGGCATCCCTGATAAATAAAGGCCACTTACAAAAAAAGTTATGTGTTTACTGGATTTTTACAGTGGAAAAAGGCAATTTTCCTTGGTCACAGCCTGCGTGCCACTTTGGCAGGTTTGCGCTTCACCAACAGCGGCGTGTCTCGCGGCAGGCTCAGGATGAATTACCATTCATTGTTATGAAACGTTTGTCACCAAGAGCTTGAGGTACAAACATCCGACCGTTGCAGGCCCCCCACACTCGTGGTGCCACCTTCCCTGCAACCAGAGCCGCACAACGGACGGCTCAGAGCGCCCGAGCCGGACCCCGGCGCCCGCAGCAGCCCGTGCGTGCGCAGGGCTACGGCCCAGCAAAGCGCCGCGGGTACCGGTGCCCGCCCCGCGCTTTGCGCCGCGATCCTGCCGCCATCGGTGCAGAAGAGGTGCAGGAGGGCAGGTCACCCGCATTGTGCCGGGCCTTTCCTGAGCGCCCGGTGCCGCAGACTCGCTGTCTGTCGGGGCGCGCGTGCTGCATTCATGGGGCGGCCGGCGGCGCTGCTGCCAGACGCAGAGCCCATTGTCAGCCTCCCCACGCAACAAACAGAGGAAAAGGCTGTTCAAGGTATTTCCTCCCTCCAGGAGCCGGGTGTTTCCATTAATTCTTCTCCACAAGTCAAACTGGCTGTACTGGGTGTCCCTCTGTCCCGGCATCCTGAGGAACATGCGTCGAATAGCTAATTTTATCTAGCTTTTCTAATGCTCTGCCATAGATAGGAGTACAGCGGGGGGGCGGCTGTGCACCCCCAGCTCGAGCGGCCGTGCCCAGGAGTGTGCCGGTGGGCTCCCCGCTGCAGGCAGCTGGGAGAAGCCATGGAAAGCCAGGACGGAAAACAAGCAGAAGCCTTTTTTGCACAAGCTCTTGTTTGTCAGACTGTGGAAGGTGGGGAGCAGCTTGCAGGGTGCTGGAAAGAAACAGCCCTGAGCAAAGGGGGAGATGGCAGACAGCGCAGAGATGCCACGATCTATCCCCCCATCAAACAGCCATCCCCATCTCTCCAAAAAACTACTCTTGCAACCGTCCTGACGATGGGAAGATGGGGTTGGAACAAGTCAAGAGTGCAGCTCAGCCTGCCCCCTGGGTTCAGGAGGTGGGGATGTTCCCCAGGGTCTGAACACCCAGTACTGTGACCTTCTAATTTCTGGTGAAATCAAATAGACACGACACGAGCAGAGTCCAAAGCGGAGCTGGGCCAGACCTCACATGGCAGTGTTTGTGTGTGGACGGACAGGGTGCTCCGGTCAACGGCAACACCTCCCAGGCAAGTTTCCCTTCCACACCATTGAGCAATGGGGCAAGTTAAAAATTGACCGTTCAGCTGAACCGCACATCTGTTTCTCCTGGAGGAACAGACTCTCCTTTGCAAGCAGGCAGTTCAGCACCCCGGGTGCGCCCGGGGAAGCCGGTACTCGTGGGCAAGCACCTGAGCACGAGGCCTCTGCTGGCCCAGGGCAAGGCAAAAGCCACCCCCTCCCCTGCCTGCCCACCCGCCCCCGGACGGCACAAGGGGAGAAATCGGAGGCTGGCAGCAGTTCTGCTTGGGAGCGACAGGCGGTGAGCAGGAAGAAAAAAGGCTTTTCTGTTTGCACAACTAAACTTCAGCAGGAATGATGCCTAGGCGGTGCCAGACCCGACCGGCTTCGGCGCAGTACCGTGGCACACCACCCACCCGTGAAGGGCTCGGGGGAATCCCTTCCCTCCCACAGGAGCCTGGAAAGGCACAGGGATAGACAGCGGCTGCGATGGAGGTGGCCCAGCCTCGCAAGCGGGCAGACGGACCCATCCAGCCTCCCCCAGACAAGGAGGAGCGCGGGTGCCCCGGTGCCCGAACCCGGCTCCGCGCCGGAGGGTGCAGCGTAGGGTGGGACCACCTGCTCGCAGAAAAGGCACAGGTGAAGCATATTTCACCTGTGGCTGCAAAAGGAAAACCTCCTCTATAAAGCATGTTAAATGTGAGCGAAGAGCTATAACGTGGTGGGATTTATGGCTGGGTTAGTGGTTTTCATGGAAAAGAGCTGGTCTGGGGTTTCAAAGCAGAATGCCTCCCGTGCGGCAAAATGATGCTACAGAGTCACTCTGAAGTGATAGACAAGGCTATTTACAAGAAGAAAAGCCTCCAAAATACTGTAGCCAACAGGAGATGGCATAGTTGCCATATATCTTTGCTAAAAAATGTTAGGCTATGACCAGAATCTTAATAGGCAGCCGGGGAAGAAACCCTTATTTCCACCGATCTGCACCCGAGTTGGCGCCCGAGGCAGGGCGTGATGATGCTCCCTGCTGCGGTAAGCAGTGACGTCTCCCCCACCCAGCAGCGAGCACTTCAGAAGCCACCTCTTACAAGGGATGTCAAGGTACCGAGGCATTCCTAGGAGCACCCAGGGCACAGAGGGGTTCGAAGCCGCGAGGGCCGGCACCGAGGAGGCCCGTGGGCTCCCTTGCATGCCAGGAGGTTTTTATGGCGCATGTCTTCCCCGGCAGGAAGGGGGGAGTCTGGGCAGTGAATCAGAGCTGAGGCAGCCAGCCGTCACCTCCCGGACTGCGGCTCCTCCGGGCGCCCACGCGCAGGGAGCATCATCATCATCATCGGCATGAACAGAGGCTCCGGTAACCGAGCAACAGCTGGGACGCAGCACTGCACCCTCCTCCGTGGAAAACCCCGGCCCAGGGCTGGGGGGCTCAGTGACTCACGCTAAAGCGACCGGTTCCTAAAACGCCCGGGTAGACACAACGCGGAGCAGCTCCTCGGCGCTGCTTGCACAACCGGCAGCTGCGCTGGCCCTGCCGAGCCCTGCCTGCTTCCTGCCTCCCTCCCTCGGGACGGGACGCCGCGCTGCCCGACCAAGCCGGGGGCTGCCCCTGGGGCCAGGACCCCGCTGCTCGGGGGGGAAGACGTTCCCCGCGGTATTAAGCAGCTATGTGAATGCTTGGAAGGGGCTGAGAGGATGCGGCAGCGAAGCTTCTCGGGGGGAACGTGGGGCCCGAAAGGTCCCCTAGCCTGCCCAGCCCAAGGCAGAGCCCTTTCCAGGAGCTGCCCCGAGGGTGGGGGCTCAGTGGTGCTGGGGGTCCCTCGGCTGCCCCAGCCCCACACCAACCAGTCTATCCTGATCCCAGCGGTCAGAGATGTCCCACATGCCTGGGGAAGCAGAGATGCACGTGGCTCTTGCTCCGGGCGGGACATCCCTTTCGCAGGCACCAGCCACGCTGCGGCTCGGTGCTCCAGAGCCCGCAAGCAGGAGCGGGTCCCGGCACCATGGCCCACGGGCCGGCTTTCATGGCACCGCAGCCTGGGCAGGGCTCCGGCCTCCCGCGGCGCACAGCACCCTCACGGAAACGCACCTGACCAGGCGGCTGCACCAACCTCTCCTGCTCTGTTCCTGCTGCTCTCCCACAACGCTGGAGAACAACTCCAGTTTTTTAAACATCCCCGCAGAAGAAAAAGTGGATTTCCATTGTCTTTGCAAAGTAAAGGTGCTTTTATGCCTCAAGGAAGTAGGCAAAAGCTGTCATACAAACAGCTCACAATACCTTGGCACCACTCAAGGTACTTTCCCCACCTGCTGCTGTTTCTGCTTTGACATTGCATAATCGAAAGGAAAGAAAGAATTGTCAAATTATGCTTCCCAGGCTGGATGTCTCCTCCAACTGGGTTTCTATTTAAAATTCACCTGCCATCCTGAATGGTAAAAAAGTTCTAATCCAGACGCATTTTTTCCTCTCCCTCTCTCTGAACTGTAAAGTACAAGACGCAATTTATCATTTCACAAATGTGCTAGTGAGCCACCAGACCCTTTGCCTCTGCCAGCCTTTTTGGGAGGCTCTGATTTACACCCAACCACCCTCGCCCCGGTGTCGTTTTCGGAGCCTGTTTGCAGAACGCCCGCACAGGGCTGCCAGAGAGTTCAAGGACAAACCTACAATTCAAAGGCATATCGATCTCGACCCGAGTGAAGTCCATGGAAAAAATACAGGCGACTTGAAGGATTTTGTACAGAAGTAAAAACCTTGACTGTATTCTGCAGAAAGCACTGCCAAACATATGCCGGTTTTATCCTGATTCAGACAATAAGCCGCTTCCTAAATACCGAGTGTTTCAGCTGCAATAAAAGTATGCAAAAATGCATTATGATGATGGAACGACATTTATCAAAGCCAAGGACCAGGTTTTCCCTGGCTAACTGGCCAAAAAATAAAATAGCTTTTTTTTTTTTAGGAAAGTGAATAAAATGGTATCTGCCTTCTGAAATTCATTATCTGCAGGTGAGCTAGAAAAAGCCCGGTGTTACCTTGAACCAACTCCCCCACAATCCTTGCAGACAAAACCACAGGAGAGCATCTCTGCCGGCTGTAGCATTGCAGGCCCCCTCCCTGTTTCGCTGGTTGTTGCTGGTTACCAACCACCAACAGCCGTTCCCAAGCACGCTCGCTTGCAGCAATACAAGAAGTGTGGCACCGCTAGCCTGATCCCGGCTGTAAAGGCTGTCCTGCATGCAGCAGCCTGCACCTACGCAATAGTCCGACCGGGGCACTATAACAGCCTGTTTCCATCTGCCTGCATGAACTGGTACACATCTATTTCCTGTCCATTAAAGCTAAACCTTTTAAATTTCTCCCCCCCCNTCGTATCAGTCATATATTCAGCCAAATGACACGTCCTGCCAAACCACACGCGTGATGGAGAAGAGCGAGCATGCAATGGAGCGAAACTCAAGACCGCGCTGACTTTTAGGCGCGCAGCAGCCGCACCGCAGACGCGGGAGCCTGCACGGTGCGGCGCGGGTGACGGGATGCAGGAGGGCTATTCTGCTTCGGGGAGGCCGTGCCTGCAGCCAGGCTTTGCGTGGGCACGCACCACGCAGCCCCGGGATTCGGCTCTCGGGGCTCGCGCAGGATTACAGCCGGGTTCGCTGGCCACCGGTCACTGATGGGCACCCAGTGCCTCTGATTTTTAGGCAGGCCACGAGCAGCCAGGCACGGGAATGGCTTTGGAGGGCTGAGGGGAGGCTCGACAGCTCCTTCCTCCCACGCCACCGGTGGGAGCAGGTAAGCCCAAGGCAGGGAACCTCTGCAGCGCGCAGGAGCCGAGGGCAAGCTGCCTGCTGCTCCTCACCTGGCTGAGGCTGCACCGAGGGGCTGCTCCGAGGGGCTGCTCCGGTTCGGTCTCTGCAGCTGGGAGAGCCCAGGTTTGCAGCGGTTAATCCCGGTATGTGGCCCCCTCAGACCGAGCCCCAGTAACCCCCCGCCGGCGTGCTGCCAGGCACGTCCCCTCGCTCCCAGGAGTGCTCGTGTTATAAACCTTTACACACTTGATTGCAGGGCTTACAGTTTGCCCTAAGTAAATAAATTAGGCATAATTTAATATTTGATTGTAAGATTTACTGTTCTATTCTCTACAGCTTCTCAGGTGGGTGCCCAGTAATTGAGCTAAATGAAGAGCCCCATTAATTCCCGGCAGCGAGGAATGGCTCTGGGTGCCGGCTGCAGCGGGCAGCGTGCGCAGCACCGGCTCGGGAAACCTCCCGCCACCTCCGCCCGATGCCGTTCCCCTGGCCTGGGGGGGCGAGGAAGCCGCTTTTCCTTGCTTCAAGGGGGGAGTTATTGTTCTTTACCTGTAATTAATGCACAGAGCCACACGCATCCGCCCCATCACAGGGCAGGGCAGAGTCCGGAGTCACCTCACAGAAACCCAGGTTATTTTGGCACAAAACCCAGGGGTCATCCGAGGTTGGCTGTTACAGGCCAAAATTCACCTTTGCTGTTACTTTGGAGACCCTTTCATTTTGAATAATATAAACAGCTTTAATATCTTATAAAAAAATGCAGTGAAGTACTTGAACTTGAAACAGTGTCCTAGTATATTTTAATAGCTCCCCAGTGCTGAGTCGTGGTGCATGCCTGTGCAGGCTGGCTTACGGGCTGGGTTTAACCGCCCATCTGCTTTCAGCTACGCAGAGCTGGTTTTGCTTACTACAAAATTAAAAGTTTCATCCTTTTGTGTACTATTTTAGGTCAAGTGACACCCTCAGTTCTCTAATGATGTTAATCTCTGTTGCAACACTATTCCCTGCAATCCCTTGTGTAATCGGCATGTTTGGGTCCTTCTTCAGAAACGGTTCAAACGCGGGCCTTTAAACTGATTACAGAGAGCACCATCCTATGGGAATTCTAGTTGCAGCATGATGTCTTCCCATGCAGCTTCGGATAAAAGTCCGCATGTATCAGTGCCAGGGGAAAGCTAATACAATAATTCCAGTTGTGTACTTGTTTTTTCAGTGTTTGGCTACTTCAGTTGACCAAGTCCCAAACGCTGCCCCTTGTCGCTTTATGCCAACCTGAGTTTAGCCCTGAGCCGTTGCTCCGGAGGACAGAGAGGAACGGGACGGAGCCCCCGTGCCCTGCAGACACCTCCCGCTCCCCCGGCTGTTCCCGTGCGAGTCCCTGGCCCCACGAGGCAGCCGGGGCTCTGCTGCTTTCCTCGCGCGACGGCCGCGCTTCCACGGGCACAGGCGTTCTTCACCTCGCCGCTGCCACCCTCGCCACCGCGCCGTTACGGGGATCTTTCTCAGAAACATCTGATTTAACCAAACAAGCCTTTTGGGGACATGATGCCCTTGCTCTGAGCTTTGACTAAGCAAACCGAAATTATCTTTAGCTGAGGAAAACATCACTGAATGTGTTCTGGCCTGGACTTACCCTTACACACCCCTTACGCAGGCAAAGTCCCATTTACCTGAGCAGCAATTCAGGTTAAATATCAGCTGTGCAGAGCACAACAGAACCTGGCAGAAATTCCACATTTTCACATCATTTCTATAATTTATCATTTACACTCTTTATGTAAAGCAGGAGCACTTTCATGAATGCCTCTGAGCCCACCCCTGCGGGCTCTGCTGCTGCTGCTGGGGCATCCTCGAGCCCCTGCCACTGCCACAAAACCCAGCTTCTCACACCACCAGGATCTCCACACCCACACCGCACTTGCTTGCTCTTTCAATTATTTTTCAAGCTGCTGTAAACACACAACCAAAGAGCCTGCAATTTAAATCTTTCCCCCTCCACAAGAGATATTTAAAACTGAAAAGAGTTTTTTCCTATGAATAGTGTGTTGAGTCAGAGCATCCCGAGTCCCCTGCAGTAAACTTTGATCACGGAAAGGTCCCAGAAATAGCTGCCCCTAAATCCCATTGGCTTTCCAGCCCCTTCAGGCTTCAGAGGAAACAGCTCTCTCTTCTGCTAGATCACTTCATGGGGTTTTGACCTTCCTTTGATACTCAAAACCTAATTTAGTAGGATAAATCTTGGTTTGAAAACTAATTAACATTTTCCCCTGGATTCATACTAACGCAGCCCACGCAACCTGCTGAGGAGGGGAAAGGCTGCGAGCGTCTCCTGGATTGCCGCTGGGGACTGCTCTGCCAGTACGGTGAAGTCACCTTGGGATAACCCGGTAAACCTCTGCGTCAGGCTCATCACTGGCTCCCACAGCCCCTGCAGGGAAGGCTTAATGCTGCAACAGGAGATCAGCCTCCCAAGCTCTGCCGCGGTGCTAATTCAGGCAACTTGCTGTTCGCCCGCTGACTATCATCCGTGAATGCCATCGCTGTCCCGCCGCGTGGCTTTTCGGCTGCCCAAAAGGGCTGCTCGGGTTCGCCGCAGGTCCCTTCTGTTGCAGCCTGGGGGAACACCTACGGCTCTACTGGCCTCGCACCCTCTCGTCCGAGATTGTAATTCAAGTTTTGGGCATGGGACCAAGCCTAAATCCAGGGTCAGACCCTGAGGTTTTGCTGTCCCTTACCTGAAAAATTCCCAATAATCGTAATTTTAGATTTTAGTCCTTGAGCATGGGTAGTCCCACATTTCTCTGTAGGGCTGGAGAAAGTTCTGGGTCTCTGTAAGAGAGACCAAATGGAGAAAAATACCGTGTGCAACAGACTCCCACGGGCAGGACAGAGGAGGGAGCATGAAAGCAGTAACATTTCTAGGCCAATAGCGCCATTTGAAGGTGTCCGTCTCCACGCATCTGCGCGGTGTCCGGGTCAGCGGGGCCGGTCTCTGGGTGCTGTAACACCAACAGCCCCTGCAGCTGTGGAGGGTGCCTTGCACCTGTGCACGCTGCGGGGTCGGGGGGACCAGCCCCAGCACAGCGGTGCCCCCCGCGCTCCCACCGCACGCGCGTCCCGCGCCCGGGGTCTCCCGGCACCTCGGCCCTGCCGTGCCCACCGGCGGGAGCCGCCTGCAGCCGCCTTGCAGAGCCCACGGGCACCCGGGCACCTTCAGTTCATTCAAGAACCAGTTAATTCCCTCCTCCCTCGCCGCTGCCTGCCTGGCAATGGCACTGGGGTCAGCAGCTCACGCCAGCGCCGCGAAGCTCTCCGGAGACACCCCAAATGTGGCAGCAGAAGCTGGGGAGTGGGGCCAAAAGGGCTCAGCCAGGTTGGGCGATGCTTTTCAGAAGCACGGCCTGGGTAGAGCAGCCTGCACATGCATCCTGCGTACTGTGGACGGGCGTTTGAGGATTCCCACCTTTCTTCCTGTTAAGCAGTTTTATTTTATAACAAAACCAGCCATTTGGGCAAGCTGGAAACAGCATTTTTACAGTTTGCGGCAGTGCCGCCCTCCTGTGGCTGGAGAACTGCTCGAGTTGGAATAAAAACAGCTTAAAAATCTGATGTAACAATAAAAGTAACTAAAACCTACAGTTGCTGCCTTGCCTTTGGTCTGGCGATGCTAAATACCTCTGCTTGGCATCTGAGGCCACAGCAACTCAGCAGTAACGCGAGAAAGAGGCTTATAAGTCAAAGGGGGTTTTATCCTCAGTTATTGATACGATCTTTTAGCTCAGCAACGTGATGCTGCTGCAGAGGGTGGAGACAGCGTTGAGAGAAAAGGTACGCTGCTGGGGGACACGTTGCTTTGCTACCCCCACACCTCACCATTCTGGGGGTTTTACTCACTGCTGTGGTTTTAAATCGCCACGGCAGAATTCATGCTCGAGTAGAAACAAACCTTAATTTAAAAAGTCCCGTGAATAGCGTTTCTCCAGGCTGCATTTGACGCAGACTGCAGCCATCACACTGATGAGCTGCGAGGGCTCAGCCTCGCACACCGACGCTGCCAGGGCTGAGCCCAGCGCCGCAGAGCCAAGCGGTGCTGCTCACTCACCCAGGGGGGGACCTGAAGACTTGCGATGAGTGCTGGCGATCCAAGCACATACGCAACTCATTTCCTGGGCAGGATGGAAGGAAATGTAAGTTATATAACTTCTGTAAAGGAAAACCTGGAGATGAGCTGTAGTCGCAGCGCTGCCCTCAGCCTGCTTTCCCGAGACACTCCGCACCCCAGCAACCGCCTCCGGGCCCCTTCTGGGGACACAGCGGGGATTTGCAGGGCTGGACGCAGCAGCATCTCCTTATCACGCACCGTGCTGTACCAGGCAGGGCTGAGCACCCTCCCCGTGCCCCCAGCTCTCCAGGTAAATGCACAGCCTGGAGGAGGCATCTCCCTAGAGGCCAACCATCCTACCATCAGGGCTCGCACCAGGGTGCAGGCAGGATCGAGGGGTGAGGGAGATTCCCAAATTCCTCTCCCTGCTTCAGTGTGTCTGCCTAGCAAAGGCACCAGCTGCAGTTGCAGCCGATGTTTGAAAAGCACAGCTACGTCCTCAGGAGGAAAGCTCTGTACTCAGTGCTGGAATAACAGTTTGCCTTCAGAGGCGAGTGGAAGCAGTTATTTTCAGTCCATTAAAACCTGCTGCTGCGGGGCCCTTCACCTTGCGAGGTGGCAGACCTTGCCGGGCTCAGCAGCAAGCGAGCAACTGGTTGACCATTACTCATAGGCTGTTACTCACAGGCTTCATCAAAAAACATACCTACTAGTAGCACTGACAATTTCCAAATTACTTTGGGCCAGATAACATCAGAGTAAGGTGGGCATGACTAGCCGGGACACGCTTACTGGTCCCACTAACACCCACCAAGAGCTAGTGGCTCCGTAAAGTTCATACATGCTGAAAGGTTTCCAGGACAGGGGGATCTGGGATAAATGCTTCACCCCAGTGACTCACCAACTTCCACAACACAGTCTGGGTTTCCTACTTGTGCTATGGCAACAGCAAACGCAACACATTTTTTGGTAGGGTGTTTCGTATAATAACCCTTTGCTGAAGCAACCCAAGTCGCTGAAGAGGCCGAGCGTGACACAGAAAAGGCATCATAGCCAGCGCCGCAGTGAGAGGCAGCAGCCCACTCAGCTATAGACCCGGGCTTTGGAATAACGCATGGCCACATCGAACATTTTGCAGAGAAGCCGGCAAGATGTAGGTACAAATGCCGCTGCCGCCCCTTGGACATTGATCCAAGGCTACCGGCAGCAGCGAGGAAGCTTTCAGCTGCAGAACGAGAATTGCCAGAAGGGAAGGGCAGAGCTGGTGAGCAAGCGCACATCAGTCACAGGGCAGGGAGAGCGGCTGCGCGGCCGCGGTGGAGAGCTGCGGAGAGCTGGGAGCCCACCTCTGCCGCCCAGCACCGCGCCTGGACCCTGCAATTGCTGCCACCAGCGACTCGGGAGCAAACTCTGTGTTTCGCAGACTCACCTCCTCTGCATCTCACATAACAGCCAAAAAAAGCTCTCTAGCAAAGTGGGCGACTGACGAGGCCAGTGACACAGATGGGATGTTTTGTATATTGTGAACGTAAAAACCCAAAATATATAGGAAAATGCTCTGTGAATCAATAACCCAGCACAGGAGTTCTCTCTCTGCATTCCTAAGGAAGGAGACACAGACCCCTTCTTTCCTAATGACCCTTTTGATTTTTCTAAAACACATATGATATCCAAGCAACTATGAATCAGCAACACACATCTAAAGGCAGCGACAGCCCGGGAACACGTCCCGATGCCCTTTTGCCAGCTTCACCCACCACATCCTCGCCGAGGCACAGCGCAGCCCAAGTCCGTTCCCTGGCGCGCGCTACGAGAGGGGGTTGCATTCAGCAGGAGCCGAGCCCTGGGTGTTTCACAGTGACTCAGTGCACTGGTCTCAGCCCCAGCAACTCGAGGGAGTTACTCGCGTTCACGCTGTGGACATGTAACCTGTCAAAAAGGCATTTCAGAAGGAAGGAACAGTTTGCGGGGATGTTATCTCAGCTTGTCCTTGTTACCTTTGGTGCCAGCAGGGAGTTTACAGTCATCTGGAGCCGGTGACCTACTCTTATGCTAGCTTTGGTTTTTCCACTTTGAAAAGCCAGCACCCCTGATTGCTGCCAGCATCACCCTTGATTGCTGCCAGCATCGCCCCAGTTACCACCAGCATCACCAGCTGTAGCCCCCCAGGCCAGCTGTAATGCTATTTACTCTTTAAAAGTGACACCTGTGCTCTTAATTAATTTCTTCCTCAGCTTCCCCTGTTGACACCAGTTTCTCCCACCCTCATCTTCTCCCTAGGGTGCACACAGTAGTCACCCCAAAGAATGACAGCAAGCAGCAATAAAAACTGCTGTAGCATTCAGCTAAAGCCCCCCTGAGTAGGAAATATCTCCCCATGGTGGGCTCTTTGCTGGGTCACGCTCCCCAGCCTGGAACGGTGCTTCAGCACTTCTTGGGCCCTGGTTTCGCACCAGAACCCCCTGTCAGGGCCTGTGCGTTGGGGGACGTCGCCCCGCTTTTCTCTGGGGGGTGTCAGGGGTGGGCGCTGCGTGGGAGCGGCAAGTTAACCTGCTCCGGTGCGTCTCTGGGAGCACCACGGAGGAACAGGGACAAACCAGCAGCCAGGCGCGTTGCAATAGACTTTATTCTCTACAGCAGAGGTTAACTCATTCGGCACTTCTCCCGTCACGCACTTGTTTGCCATCGCCCCGGTTTATTGCGTGCCTTCCCAGCAATTATGCCGCACTGATAGCCGATGCCCAGCAGCCAGCGTGTGCAGTGCTATGTCAGCGCGTGTACGGTCGCTCATCGTACACATGCTTCATTAGCTTCCACAGGGTAAAGGCTGGCCAGCTCTCTGCAGCGAGCCCTGCTGGAAGCAACAAAAAGTACGCAACAACTCCCCAAGAATGCGCATGTTTTATGAGTATTATAAATTGCAAGGGACTCATGTTGCATCAGCAATATACCGCACAGATTCAGAATTAAAAACACCCTTGATTCACTTAAAGGGACATGTCAAAGCCTCCCTTAATTGTGATTAATCCCATTCTTTCATCTGAGAAGGTGACATTTCATGGCAAATAAGCCCAAGAAATTGAGTGGAACAAGGAAGAGCTTCCTGTTTTGTAAGTGATTTCCTACAATGAACAAAGCTCAGCATGAAAACAGTAGGCTGCATGTCTGGTGCTCAGTGTTTTTAGGTCTTTGTTGATCCCAGGCAGGCAGATGGAATTCATCACAAGAAGCTAATCAGGGACACTGAGACCTAGTTGCATTTACAGGGAGAAAATCTCAGTTTGGGGAGTCATTAGAAACCTGCCTCTCATAAGCACATTGCTTGCAAATTTACAGACCATTTCCCAGGCAAACCATTCTGCTCGGGCCTGGCAGTAAAGACCGAGAGGAGAGCGATGGGAATTGTGCGCAGGAGTCAATTAACCTGGGTCTGTCCCTCCTTCTCCCAGAGCAAAGAGGAGCGTCATCATTCCAGCAGTCAGAGGGGTGCATGGCTTGGGGAGAAGGCTAACAAGAGCAGTCAAGTAAACTTGGCCTTTAAACCACCTAGCACTGCACTGCCCCCCTCCCCGGGGCAGACGCTTCCCCCAAGCTCCTGTAGTTTGGAGGTCACGCTGAAAATCCCCCTTCTTCCCTATGGAAGGGAAGGAGCCCTGGAAGCCTCCAGGACCCCCGCAAACACCCAGCCAAAGCACCAGGCAAAACAACCACGCCAGGGCTCTGAGCCAGGCAGCCTCTACCCAAAGGGACAAGAGCAACCCCAGATGGTTCAGCACCAGAAAAGAGCAGGACCCTACCCCAGCGCTACTCTTACCTCCTTGCCTCTTCCAAACCTCCTGCTGCTCCAGCTTCCCCCTTACAAAGGGCAAGAGCCTCCTGCTCCTCAGGAGAGGCTGCTGCCTCTCAAGGAGCTGGTCTCCAACAAGCCCCTCCCAGCCCTTCTTTTGCCCCAGCAGGTAGAGACCCCTGCAGTGACACCCTTAACCCTTCGGTCCATCCCCCCTGCCCCCTCCACGCCCCTCCAGGAGGGATCTGCAGCTCTGGAAATGGTTGGGCGGGCTCAGGCTGTGCTGGGGAGGAGGGGGCTCTGGGCACCCTTGGGTCCCCACTGACGATGAGCTGTATCACAAACTGTCTGCACAGCGTGTCCTGGGCAGCCAGCAGCTCCTGTGGGGGTCTCGTCCCCGTGTAAGGAGAAACCCCCTTCTAAAGGGCTTCAGGAAACCAGCTTCACAGCCAGCACGTCAGTGTCCTATGCAAACAGGCTGCCTAAAGTCCCTGTAGGGCTCCAGCCAAATCCTGGAGCTCTGAACGAGCTCATAGAGAATGCCAAAACATGAGCGTCCTTGCTGGGTCCTGGAGCCCCAGACAGGTCCTGGAGCCCCAGACAGGTCCTGGCCCTCCATCACTGCCTCCTCCTGCCAGCTTTGGCATCAGTCCCCTGACGTGCACAGCAGGAGCCTGCACGGGCAGCAGCGATGCCAGTGCCGCAGCACACTGGCGTTTGCAAATGCCCTCCCGGAGGCTGTGTACCCCAGGGAGAGCTGTGCCTTTGGGAGAGGCCTCGAAGGGAGAGGAGGAATGGCTTCCTAAAACAGAGAGGTGCCACGAATATTGCCTTTTATTCTGCCTGCAGGTTGCGTTCTGGCAGCCGATGATCTTCATACATTTCTATTTACTGTAACCTGATAGAGATTGCTGGGCAAGTTCTGATGTGCCCAAGGAGCCTCTGGCATGAGCAAGCTAAGAGATGTCTGGAGGTGAGAAAACAGGGCTGGTGGGATGTTTCCATCCCGACCAGCTTTGCTGTGAATACCTGCACAGAGTTTGTATTTCATTAACGTTCCCCTCTGTACACGTGGATGCTTAAACTACCACTGAGAACCAAATGCAGAAGGGAAAATGATTTTCCAAAAAAGCCCATTTGCTTCAGTGCTCAGACAACTGCTTCCAGATCAGCCTTCTCCTGCCTCCGCCTCTGCTGCAACACCACTCTGGGCGGGATGCGCACCGGGAGCCCCACTGCCTTCCTGGCGGGACGAGCAGCGCAGCCCACGCCGCGCTCTGGCCGAGGGGCTGCCGGGTGTTGGGGGCTGCTGGCCCAGGCTGCTTTTGGGGGAGCCTTTTTTGAGCTCTGGTAGGTGGAATTGCAAACAGGGAAGTGCTGAACCAGCTGGGAACAAGCTGTTCATCTGCCCCCAGGTCTCCCTCCCAACAGTGTTTTAATTTCAGCTCAAACTGCCAAAAAAAGGAGCTCCTCAATCAGCAAAGCTGGGAGGAAGGGCAGCTCCCGTTCCCGCATGCCTTGGCAGGGCATCCCTGCGGCCACCCCTCTCCCTGGCCACCACCCTTCCTTCCCCTGCAGCCTCGATGCCCGTGGCCATACCCATGCTAACTGTGCAAAACCCCTTCCCGTGTCCTCACGATGGCCAGCACGCACCGAATCTGCCAGGCGCTGCTACAAATCTTGGTCTCCCCTTTTCTCCCCAGAAAGAGGTGCTGCTCTGGTGGAGCACTGAACATCCCGTGAGAGCAGCAAATTTCTTCGGTTTATGGTCTTCCAGGAGACTCATTCTTCACGGTTTATCAAACCCACTGTGTTTCCAGATAGAGGAAAACAAGGTCCCCCAATTATGCATTGCCATTTGTCTGACGTTTTCATTATCCCCGATGCAGTACCCATCAAATATTGTCTTGTACCGAAAGCCATTTCTGTCAAATTAAGTTAAAAGGAAGTAGTGGAAAACTAAAAGCTCCACATCTAATCCTGCCACCTGGAAAATCAGCAGAGAAATATAATTTTGTAGTCTTTCAAATTAAATCAGATTCTGGGCTCTCTGCTGATGAGTTAATCCAATGCTGAGTGGAATAGCTCCGCTCAACCATGACTAGGTTTAGGCATGTTCAATTCATGGCGAAGCACTTCCAGTACAGAGACACTGCTTTTAATTGTACTCTCACCCTATTTCTTTTTATTTATAATTTACCTCAACCATTCCTCATTAAGAAGCTATCAGCAGGAGGTGGCCTTCAATTGCAGAGCTGCTCGTGCTGTCGCAGAGAGCGGCGGGGGACCCGCCGGCGCGCGCGTGCGTTTCAGGTGGCGTTTCCCCTCCCGGGCGCCTGCGGCACCCACCGCCACGGCCGGATCCACAGCGGGGCTGTGAGAGGATCGGCGCTGGTGCAGGGCTGGGCCCCATCCCCACCCACCCACCGGGGCGGGAGACCACCCTAAGCAAAGCGGCTCGAGATGTCTCCCAGCAAAACGAGGCGAGACCATGCTGGGGTGCCCCCAGCAGAAACATGCCTGCAAGTCCTTCTGTGTAACCTCTGCAGAAACCGCAGCGTCGGCAGTCCGCTCGGCCTCCCTTCGCCCCGTGGTTCTCCCCAGCAGCCAGCGACGTCCCCCTCTGAGCTCTGGCCACGCGTGGAGCTGGTGGTCACCCAAGCTTTTTGGCCATCTGCCCCCAGGTGGAGCTGGACTACGTGGGTTTACAGGGGCTTTCAGGCTGAACTGGGATTGCACCCCAGCGAGAACTGCTAAAAGAAAGCAAGCACGAAGGAAACAGTCATTGCAGTAACTACCCTCTTCCCAATTGAATTTTAACCATCTCCTCCCCCAAAAAATCAGAAAAAAATCCACATAAAGATAAAAATTATTATAAGAAAACCAGAAGTAAAATCTTTACCCAATGCAGACTCGTTGAGTAGGTCTAGTAGGAAAATCAGAAAAGTCTGAGCACTTCAAGGGCTGATTTTGTTCTCTGCAACAGTGAAAATTAGACCCGTTATTGTTCTTCACTCAAAAAATGAGTATGGTCACAAACCCCACTTCAGTATCGCAGTGCCTTGGTACAAAATAACTCACTCATCATGTGGGAAGCCGGACTTGAGTCCTTGGTCTGCTTCATGGCTGGCTTTTTTTGTGATTCAGCGATTTACCAGTACGAAAGATTTGTTATTTTACTTTTTTACATTATTTTTACACTATTTTACAAAAGAGTTGCCTCTTTTGAGGCACGTTCATCAGGCTCATGACCAGACTGTTACAAAGACTTACAGCTGCGAGCTACAGGAGCTCATTATTTACTAAGTACAGGGCTTACGACAGCTCGTGCCATCCCTCTGCGGCCAGGCAGAGCCCGGGGCTGTGCAGTCGGCCCCGCTGCAGAGCGGCCGCTCCCCGAGACCGGAGCTGCTCCCCCGATGCTGCGCCGGTTTCGCAGTCACGCGTGAGCACGCGGACACCCCTCACACGAGCGTCCCCAGTATTCTTGCTGGGCTCCCTGGGTGGCTGCGCTTCGCAGTCGCTCCCGGGCTGCTGCTCCCCTGTGCTGGCAGCCTCCGTGAGCAGTTCATTCTCACCCCTCTTTGATGTTTTGTATAAAACCTGCACAGGATTTTGCGTCTCTTTATTCTCCTTTAAATGTATGAAGTATAACCAGAAGTCTCTCTCATGCTTTATTTTATTCTATTTTTTTCCCCCATTGCTTTTCATATGAGGAGTCCACAATGTCATGTCTGATCTTCCCTGGATTTCCTACGGGTCTTTTGGGAAATCTTAGACCAGTTGCATTACAAGCAGCAAAAATAATTGAAAGCACGAAGGTGCTCGTCCTGGTTTCAGCTGGGATAGAATTAATTTTCTTCATAGTAGCTAGTATGGGGCTGTTTCGAATTTGTACTAAAAACAGTGATGATAACACGGAGACGTTTTAGCTGTTGCTCAGCAGTGCTTACACTAGGCAAGGACTTTTTCAGCTCCCTGTGCTGTGCTGGGGGTACAAGAGGCCGGGGGGGACGCGGCCGGGACAGTGACCCCAGCTGACCCCAGGGATGTCCCACACCGTACGGCGCCATGCTCAGCACATGGAGCTGGGGGAAGGAGGAGGAAGGGGGACGTTGGGAGTGATGGCGTTTGTCTTCCCCAGTCACCGTTACACGTGATGGCGCCCTGCTGTCCTGGGGATGGCTGAGCACCCGCCTGCCCACGGGAAGGGGTGAAGGAATGCCTTGGTTTGCTTTGCTTGTGTGTGCGGCTTTGCTTTACCCGTTAAACTGTCTCAACCATGGGTTTCCTCTTTTCTGATTCTCTCCCCCATCCCACCGGGGAGGAGCGAGCGAGCGGCTGCGCGGGGCTGAGCTGCCGGCGGGGGCTAACCCACGGCGGCGCTGAACGGTCAGCCGGGGCTTCCCTTCCCTGCAGCGCTAGTCTCTGCAGTTCGAGCTGTCTCAGCACTAGCTGCTGAAGGAGCCGGTCCCGTACCGCACTCGGCTCCCACACCCTCTCGGTGAGAGCGCCGCGTCACTAGACCTCTCGCCGCTGCCGTCCCGCGGGCCAGGCAGCCTCCGCACCTCCTGCGGCGACGATGCTGCGAGCCCTCGCCTCCTCTTTTTTCAGGCCCTCTCTGCATATATTTGTATAACAGATCAAAAAGGGCAAATAGCTGCGACTTTCTCCTTTTAATGCAGGCCAGAAGGCTCTCTCCAGCTAGCATTTGCAGTTTACTTAACTATAGACTGGAATTAAGTAATTATGGACCGGATTCATCCCTCCTTAAGCTCACTTTCTCTGCAGAGAAATAACAAAGCTGGCTGAAGAAAACTTGCCTGGGGTTTCTGAGGTTTCTGCAAGAGCCTTTTCAAATTTAACAAGTTTAGGGATCATGAAGTGTTGTTTCTTTTCTTTGCCAGTTTGCCACAATTACTGGAACACCTGAACTAACCGAGATGGCGAAAAGCTACTCTGAAACCTGGCAAAGGCAAAACCAACCTTCCAGATCAAACAGCCCTTCTCGGTGGGATGCTGCCAAGGTGGCTCGCTGCCGGGCTCTGCTACACGGACCCGCTCGTGCTCCCCCTGTGCATTCTGCCTCCAGCACGGTGCTCAGCTCTTACCCCGGTGCATGGGCTGAACCCTAAGACAGGCAGGAGCCGCGGGGGAGGCTCAGGGGGGCTCGTGCAAGCCACGCTCAGCTGCCGCAGCCCGACTGGCCTCGGCAGGGAGAGCCCAGGCGAAGAGCCCGGGTGCGGGACGCAGCCGAGCATCCCAGCAAGAGGCCCTGGCTTGTCTCTGGTGATGTCTGAGCCCACAGGAGACGCGCCTTTCGTCCCTGTGGTTTCACGGGGCGGGGAGGTCTGAGCAAGCCGGAGCTGGGCCGGTGCGATTCCCACTCCGCGGAGCTTCGGTGCTCACCCAGCCCAGCTCTGCGGGGACCAGCGAGGTGCTTTCTGCTCGTCCTGGCATCTTCTCCCGGAGCAGGGTGGCCGCAGCCTGCCAGGGCTCTGCCCGGGACTGCTGACCTCTGCAGGCAGCGAGGCAAGACTGCAAAGACATTATTAATGACAACAGCTATTTCTACAGAAAAGCGGAAATGAAGCAATTTCTTCAAATAGAAAAAACAAACAGGGGTAAACATGAATGAGGTGGTTCATTCCGAGAAGCTTTTCTGGTATCAAGAGAAATGATCTTAGCACAATATGGTGTTTTGGTTTGGTTTCTGTTTTGTTTTCCTAATTTACAAAGTGTTTTAGCATCTACGCAAAATATCCCTCAGGCTGCCAATGGCAACAGGACCCAGAGCAGTGATTTGATGCAAGAGAATACGTTCTCTTACACCATTTATCCAAACTCTCCCCTTCACACTGAGATGTCAATAAACCACTTTAAATCAGGTCCAAAGGCTGGATCTGCATCCTGCACCTCCTCAGGCAGTGGCAGAGGAGTCGTCCCTCTGCCACACACCTGCAGACCGATGCTGTCATCTAGTGGCACCTACCTGCTCCCTACGAGTGCCACCCGGCATGCAGCAGAGTCCCTGCTGCCAGCCACCCGGCCAGCCGGCCCTGCTGGGAGGAGGAGGAGGAGGAAGAGGAGGAGGAGATCTCCCCTGGGACGGTGCACAAGTCTCATGGTTACCCAAAGACATTTTGCTTATGAGGACAGTGACATTCATCAGGTCAAGCTGCAAGTGTCAGGGAGGACATACAAATATCACTCAAGTGGACACACGCTGCTATTCTAGAGAATTAACAAGCCATCATCGTAACAAATCTAAAGCAAAGGCTGAAAAGAAAGCAGGCAATCATTTCTGCCAAACATCGCGGCTGTAACTGCACAATGGGAAAGGAGCTGCTGGGGGAGAGGCCTGACTCAAATGAATTGTGACAGGAGGAAAGGAGAGTCTGAAAGCTGCTCCTTTGACCTATGTCTAGCTTTTTCTCATGCGCAGGGAAAACAGTTTGCACTGCTGCTCCTCCTGCAATCACGACGGAGAAGATGACAAAGAATTTATCACTCCTCTCTGGGCGGGCAGTGATAGATTACCTGCGGAGCTGCGGAATTTCCCCAGACCCGATCTGAAATCAATCTCCTGGAAATGTTTCGCTAGCCATATAGAGGGCTATCTGGGAGCCGCCAGGTCCTCCGGTGTACGGCTTTACCTGCAATCATCTGCGCTGCAGCATTTTAATTTGTTTCCTTTAAAGAGGCTCAAGGGTACCATAAGAGGCAGTTTCCAGGATTCAAAGGAGACGGCAAAATTTGATCTCTTTCCACGGCCTTGTTTGTAATTACTGGAAAGAGGGAGGGAGGCAATACAGATGCAAAGACTCAGAGAAGTTAAAAGAAGTTATTCAAAGCCAGCAGACAGCAACCTACCTCTGCTTGGATGTGGTGGAGGCGTGCAGGAACTGCTAAGCAGGGAGGCAGGACCAGGGCCAGTAACAACAGTCTTGCAAACTCCAGTTGTGGGGGCACGTTCCCTGGGCTTGGTGCATGGACCTGGAAAGAGGAACTACTGCCTTCAAGCTACAGTGGGGACAGCCGGAGGTTTAACTCCATCCACGGCCTACATTTCATTTCTTCCATCCCTTTCCCATCCCCGCTGGCAGAGGGCTGGTCCAGCCCGGGTACCAGGGTGCGTGGGTGTACAAAGCGGCATGCAATGCTCCAGCAAGCCGTGCTGCAGTGCAGCTCTGGGACAGAAACTCTCCTCAGAAGAGTGATGATGCCCAGAGCATCCCCTGGAGAAGACCACAAAGGGGTCGTCAGGAAGCGAAGTAGTGGGGACCTAGTCCTGCAGCATCCTTTTAGCATAATTACCCTGGCATTAAGATAATTTTCAAAACACTTTAGTTTCTCCTTGAAGGCATGTTTCATCAGCAGCAAAACAAGTCTGCCCATAGTGACCAGAGAAAGACGAGCCGTGCGGGTGTTTCTGCAGCATGCTCTTCTGAAGGACGACCACCCAGCCAAGGCGGGCTACTTTCCCTGGGGCAGCCTGGCTGCCTTGCAAGGTGTTTCCTTGCACTGCGGAATTGTAAGAGCTATGCAACTTGTGACACTTGTCATACCCCAAAGCAGTTTGTTTCTCTCCTTTTTGAATTGCACTTTGCCCCAGGGCATGACCTTCAGCACCACTGGCGGCTGAAACACCATTTCAGGCTCTTGGCTATATCAAGCTCATCCGTCTTTAACTCCGCAGCTCTGTATTTTAACAGCCTAAGTGACTCCTCAGCACTGCCACTTTGGGAGAATTTCTTAGGTGTCATCTAGTTTTAGTGCTACTCTATTTCATTTGCTACCTTAGCTTAATCATTTTTTAACACTCCTTCAGTTTGCGTTTCTCTCTCTTTTCATCTTCATCTGTTCCTGATATTTTATTTTTCCTATAAACTAAGTAATTTAATGGCCCTAATCCCAAGCCTCCTATTTAGAGCATGGATGTGGAGGCTGCAGAAAGAAGTCCCAATTTAAATCTGTCATTCAAAGTAATTTAATCTATCATCATCTTTATATCTAAAACTGCTCCATGGGAAGGAAAGCATGACTGGGATTCAGTTTACCTTTAAAACATCCAGCTGTACAGCTTTCTAGTGGTTGCTTTTCTTATGCACGGGCTATTAGAAAATAAAGTTATGTAGACTCTGGACAACTCAAAGGCATGACTATTTAGGTCCAGAGGCAACTGCACAGGCTTTTAAGAGCCCAAGGACATAACCACCACGTGTGGACAGTCAGGGAGCTTTAGAGGGAAGACTCTGAAGGGGGAAGGCCTCCAGCTCTTCCCTTAGCTCCAGCTCCTCCTGCCCATTTCAGTGCTGCAGGGTGCTCACCTTTAACGACCAGCCCCAGGCCAAATGCAGCATCTGGAGATCCACCTGTGAGAGCAACAGAAATGCACATCTCACTGACAGCTGCAACGTTTATTTAATTACCCTCCCTGCTCAGGGCTCGTATGAGATGCAGCACAGGCAGAAATTGTTCAACAAGACTCACTGCACAAGATGCGAGTCCATCACCACTCCCTGTGAGGCAGAGGAGCTAATTACCCCACCAGCAGACGGTACGCTTCTCGGTCCGGGCTCCCAAGTCCCCAGGGGTTACAGACACAGAAAGGGTTTTCTGGTGGCTCGAGCACCTCGGCTCAACAGGCTGCCGCAGGCTTCCAACACTGCCCAGGCTCCTCTGCCGTATTCATTTCTGGCACTTTACTCTGATTTACATTTTCCCAGTTTCACTAGGATCCCAGGAGATCCATGTAACGTAAGCAGGCTGCAATATCTCCACCCCCAGCATTAAGAGCGAGGATCCTAAATGCAGCCAGGCTGTGTTAGAGAGCAGCTGCATCCTGCTGCGAGTCCCACGGCTCGGAGCACAGAGCGATGGGCAGGGAGGAGCATTAAATCCTGGCTGGGGAGGACAGACCATGGCTGTGGCATGGCTGGTGGCCAGCAGCCCTTTGGGAAGCGAGCTGGCGTGTCAGAGCTGCCCCGCATCCACCCCGAATGATGTCTCCTGAGGGAACCTGGGCTATCGCTGGGTTACTCGGGTTTGAATCAGGAGCACCCCCTTGGCTGGACGGCTTTGTCTGTGTCACAACCTGCATGAACAAATCCTCCCGTCTTCTTCTACAGGTGAGATCAGAGGTTGGGAAGAAGTCTCACGGCAAGAGAAGAACCCATCACCCTGGAGCATCGAGTACTAAGCGGTTGTACTCCACCCGTGAGATGAGCTGTGTAACAGAGATGTCATTCTTCATGAATAATTAAGGACCTTTCATAAAAATTTTACCAGCAACTGGATACTAAACGGGTGGGTGAGGGGTCCTTGCTACCTCCAAAGCTGGCAGCAGAGCAGTATACGGCACAAACACAAAGGAAATGTCACAGGATCATGAGTCCCAGTGTCCCAGAGCCTCAGTACTGTTGACTTCGGTCGAGCATTTCTGCTCATCCGCAAAAGTGAAAACACCTGGTTGTATCTCAGGGTAAATTTGCAAAACTGGACCAAGTAATTGCTCTTCTAGAAATTCTTCTAGAATTGGTTGTTCCTTGTTTATTTTCATGTAGTCAATCACTGCTTGCTATGCGAGAGAAGCTTTGAGCCAGGTCTATTAAAGCCCAGAGAAGTCACTGCATGATCTTCACCCAAGCTGGAGCTTTCAAAAGCCGCAGCAGTCAATATATTGTCAGCTGCAGTAAACAGCCTGACAGTCAGGCGCAGCAGCCATTTAGCAGATGACTACATTTTATTCTGGCCCTTATTTCATCCTGCAGCAATTAGCCAAGAAAAAAAGGGCCTCATCACACCGTCATGTCAGCCTTACGTATTCCAGTGTGGTTAGGGAGACAGAACCTAGAGGTACCTTCTGGATCCTGAGTAACAACACTATTAATGTCTGCTAGTGCACATCGGAGTTTTCACAACTACAGCATGAGATAACAGCTACTCATCCCTGCTGGGCTTTAGTCACCTCAGGAGATGAGTTTTGAGAAATCTGAGACAATCCCGAAAGCGTTGTGCGCTGGGAGGGGAAGGATATGCAAAAGGGTTTTGTACAAGGGATCAAACCGTCCCGACAGTGTGAGAGCACTGTATTGCACGAAGCACGCTGCAGAACAAGCAGTTGCTTCTGATCCCGATTTGAGCCTGCATCCCAGAAGACGGGTAACAAAAAACTGGAATTTCCCACCTCCAGGCTTTGTACTGCCTGTCAGATTGTCCACAGGAGCAGGGATCCCTGTCCTGTGCTGTCTCCTGCCCCTGAGTAGCGAACCCCACCTCTGGGGCCCCTCCAGCTCCTGTTGCCCGAGCTGCACCGCCGAGCCCCAGCACACCTTGCCCAGGGCACGCGAGCATCACCAGCAGCGGGTGCTGCGAGGAGGGAGCTGCGCCCACAGCAGCGCAGTGCGGCCGCCCGGCCCGTGCTCGCCCGAGCCGGGGATGAGCCCCGCACCAGCACTCGCACATTTAGCAGATGTCAGGTCCTTCCCCTTTGCTCCACCTCGAAATAAAAACATAGGTCTGATGTCCGTGTTCTAGTTTGCTGCAATAATACCTTCCCCATAAATATCTTCTAAATAGTCCCAACCTCAAACACAGCGCTAATAAAAGCGGTCTTTATGGATATTAGACAAGTGAAGTGTCCCTGGACTGAACAATTACCTTCAAATATCTGTTCTGAACTGGCTGGGAGTGGAAATCAGTTTCTTCCTCCCCATAATGAGGGTTTATTTCTGAGGTGGTGGGAATGAAGTAATCCCTCTCCTTCTTGAGGTGAGATAAGGAGAAAGAAAGAAAGAAAAA
>VZTV01037212.1:185-13392 GCA_013400875.1 Anhinga rufa
AGTCACATTGATTTAGATAAGAGTGTCCAGTGACATGCCTTCTATGGTTTCTTCCTTTTAATTGATTTTATTCCTTTCATATTAGTTGCTTCAATGACTTCTGTCTACCATACCTGTCTTATTGCTGTTAATGACTGCTCTAGACTACAGGGTTTTGCTCTCAACCACACTAAGTTTGTATGAAGTTATTCTGAAGAAATCTCTTCTGATAACAGAGTGGAAGTTCTGCCCTAAACCAGGGAAGATTAGGAAGAATAATTCTGGTTTTCTGGACAGAATACTTTTTCCATCACAAAAAACTAAATTAAATGTTTGGCCTTACATGTATAGCTCAAAAGTAGCTTTGTGCAATACCTTAAGTTAGATTTCACCAGCTAAGCAATACTTGGATGTAGGACTTCTCAGGATGTGGTGGGGGAACCACACAGTGGCATCTTGCTTCAGTAAGCACCGAAGTATGATCATTTGCTTACTGAATATACTATGATGCTCTTGAAACTTGAGGATGTTAAAAATCCCATTGTTCTTTATATAAGAATAAGTTTTTAAGACACACTGATGAAATTTTACCTTGGGAAATTAAACTTCCTATAGAATTTCTGCCTGATGAAAGAATCTTCAAGTTGCCAGGTTCCTTGTCTGTAAGCAGCTACATTTCAGTGATGATGTATTATATGTGTGAGGGCAAGTAAAACATTTGGGAATTCTTCTGTGTTACTTGATAGGTTTTTGTTGTTTTAGTGATATTGGTTTGTAGCAGCTTTGAAGCTTCTGGGGTTTGTTAATAAAAGAACACACAGACGTAAGAATGCAAAGACTTGATGTGAGAAGTAAAATAAAGCTAACAGTTTTACAATGATTGGAGACCAATTACTTTACTTTTAATTTTTTTTTACTTCTTTTTAGAATTTTTTCTCTTTTCTGTGTTCTGTTAATTGATTCTATTCTGTTAGCTCCATATAATCTGTGTGAAAAAGCTGATTATCTATAAACAATTACACATTCACTTACTCCCTTCCATATGAATATACATGTTACTCTAATATGGGTAGCTCTAAATGGAGCTATGCCTATTTGTATGATATGAAATTCTAATGCTGTACCTGCACCCTTTTAAGATACTATGATCTTCAAAAAAGTGTATGAGATATCTACAGTAGAGTTAATAATGTAAACAAACTGCTGTGAATTTTTTTTTTTAGCCAATTGCCACCACTTGAATGTGTTTTTCCAACAGTTGTGTTCTATTAAGAAAAAAAAAAAACTATGGAAGATGAATTTCATGGGTTCATGTTGGGAAGATTCACAATGGAGTACATGTATTGACATTCAATACTGTGTTCTGCAAGAAATTTTAGTGACTGCATTAGTAATATTCATGATACGAGATGTAAAACATCATGGTTGTCAAAATATGTCCCTAATTTGGCATGCTTAAATAAATAAGGCAAATGAGTTATAAAACACTTGCTTTTTACAAGTATTCAAAAAGAAATGTGATGAAGAACAGGCTTGTTCAAGACCTGTTTTTGAGATCCTCATCAACTTCGACCCACATCAATAAGTCTTTGTCAGGGAAAGTAAATGTTTCACAGACTGCATCAAACACTGGTTAATAAGTTATCTGAGAATCAATCTGTGTTTATCCAGGTCCTGCCTGTTAATACACACTGTGGATTATTTCCGCTTTTAACTCCTCTACATTTCTCTGTGGGTTTATCATTGAGTATTCCAAAAGCAGAGTGGCAAAATGCTCTAGTTGAAAAACAAAACAGCCTGGAAAAACAAAAATGCAATAGATTTGGAAAGCTCATTTGAAATTTATGAGGGATTTGAATTTGAATATCTGAATTTGCCAGTCCACAAAGGAAGAAAGTAAGAGGCTGTGAGTGAAGAAGTTTCCTGTGGTTCTTCCTTTATAACAAGCCACAGAGGAAGGAACTCTGTACTCAAGCAGGCTTTGTAAAGCTGTTCAGTCTGTGCCTACATCAAGACTGCTGTCAGGATGGTGATGCAGCTCGGGAAAGCTTTCTGGGCATTAACTTGTCTTGTTCTTACATCTCTTCACACATCCACAGCATAAGAACCTTGTCCACTGACCTGCAACTTCAAGAAAACAGAAAGCACACTGTATGTTCAAATAAATTGTAAGATCTAAACTCATAGGATGCAGAGTTTGATGGTCTCTCAGTATTTGCAATTGGAGGTAACTATATATAATGCATCAAAGACAGTTTTGCATAAACCAGGGGTTCTCCATTTCCATATTGTTGATCACATCCAAACAGAGGAACTCCTTTTTAGTCTCAAATACCACATTCAGTCTCACAGGCAAATAACAATCCTACAACAGCATTTTTTTACAAGGAGTTTTGATATATATCTTTTCACAATAATAAGCTAAAAACCAGGCAATAATACCTAGAACAAGGCGATCCAACAGAGAGTTTCCTACATAACACAGAATTGCTGACTACTGTGTGAATTGTTCATGGTCTGTGGACCATGAATCATTGCATCCTTCATAAAAATAGACCTTGGAAACCTACGTATCTAAATACAATTTTTATGTGCAAATAAGGACTGTATGTAGGGTAAGAAGGTGAAAGGATATGGAATAGTTTTCAGAAAGAATGACTGAGTTCAGGGAAGTTTTGTGACTCAGGGAGTGGGATGCTGTTTTACTCAAGAGCATGTGTATGCTTCTATGACAGTCATAGACCAGGGAGAGCACTGTTTTTTGAAAGATGTGAAAGTAGGTTTTTAGCCATTTGGGTGCTAAGAGCTGTCTTGATGTAGAAAACTGGGAAAATAAACCCACTTATTAGAACTGGAGAAGCAACTTTAGGGAGAAGCTAGGGAACTGGAAAGGGCAGATTTGAAGAGGAATATTAACTCCCTGAAACTGTCAAGCTGAGAGCAATAGTTTTCAGCTAGAAAACCATACTGTCTCTTTGGTGTTACTCCAGGCAAAAAGCACAGAAATCTGTCCAAGAAGATAGGTTGCCTTTGTCATGTCTTAGTGATAAAATTTAAAAAACAGACAATGCTGGCTCTTAGATAGCCAGCATAAAGAGCAGGGATGGAAGGACTTGTGCTGGCACAATGCCTCTTCTTGGCTGTGAAACGGTAACTGTGAAATGGTTCCTCATGTTGGTTTAACTTCTGAGAGACAAACTGACCGAGTAGAGGGTGGAAGGAAATTGATATAGTTCATGACTGAGGACATGTCTTTTTTTTTTTTGTAGGAAATGAAGAAGTAAGCAGCATTTGAATCTGGAACAAATCTGAGTTCAGTGAACTGATACCTGGAAGGCTGGAGACATTAATGCTTTACAGAGTGTATTAATTCAAAGGAAACCACTAGCAGCCTGAGGCCGGAATAGGTGCTTTTAACTCAAGTAAATGAATTAAATTAACAAATGATGAGGCTATGACAATAAAGCTGAGAGAAAATAAGACATGATTATGAGGGTCAGCATAGTGTTGGCTAAGATAAAGCACAACACAGATGGCTTTTCAGAGATGACAGGCTGAAGGATTGCTGATATGGAAGATACATACAACAAATAAGAAGTGAGTTTAACAGTAGAGCCATATTGTTTTTCCACGGCCTTGAACTTTCTTTTCTTAAGCAATCAAAATTTGGCAGATATTTTTAACAGCATTCATAGGTACCTGTTATGTTTCTTAATGCTTCTAATAAAAGAATGATTCTACTACATCTATTAAAATGTTTATAGTTTTGCACTTTTGCATAATTATGTCTGTCCCATCAGAATAATTTCTGAACTACCAGGTGCTGTCACAGTTAGTGACAGCAACTCTGATTAGGGTCCACTAGTTATTGAAGTTAATGAAGAGTACCTGCAAATCAAGTATCACTGGTATTTTTAGTTTTTTTTTTAAAGCTCTGTAAGGATGGCTGAACTCTTCTATTAAAGGAGCAATGCAGATGAAAACTAAGCTTTAAAGGAAAATGTACTGTCAGCAGTATATGCATTCAAATAGTTAATTTGCTAAAGGAGTTTACATCTCGTTCCACCTTGTTTTCATGGAAGACTTCAAAACAAGTTTTCAACAAGTTCAGCTGTAAGATCAGCCATGTATCATATGATATGGGGATAGAAAATCATGAGCTTGAAAAAGGGAAGTGTAGAACTGCTGTACAATTAACCATTTCCTCTTTTATAGTTTGTGCATGCATCTGAATAATGACCGACTGCAAATTCCACTACTTCCCATGGAAAACTAACACTAGATTTAAAAGACAATTTTTCTGCACCATGTTTGTTCCTGGCTTCTATCACATTTACTACATTTTCATATATCTACCTGTGCCCTAGGAAACCCTTTCACCTTTACAAAACTGTATTTTTGAAAATGAGCCTTAAGAACTTTCCAAACTCAGGGGTAGAAAAGGAAGGAAAATAGGAACTAAGACAAGGTGTGTGCTGGAGAGAGGAGGGAGTCCTTGGGAGACCATAAATTTCTCTTCATTTTACCAACATATAGATTCATGTTGGTAATCCACATGGCTGCTGAATCATAGATTTATTTTACAAGTAACTGTAGGCCTTGCAAATAAAAATTCAATGGTGTAAAATCATTGTATGAGCACAGAAGACCTGAATGAATCACACACATTTCAAATCTTCTGCTCCTGGAGGTGAGCAGCACAGAATCTGCAGATAAAAGCAATGCCATCCAAAATATCATCACTTTTGGGTCTATGGAGACATTGATGGGGATGTGAGGTACTGGGGGCTAGAATGGCAATTTTCCACATGTTCAATGTTAAACAAGTTAATCAAGGAGCCAGGAAGTAATTTTCCCAGTGTTCATTTTGGGGGACAGTGAGTGAAGCTTGTCTTCATAACATGTGAACGATTCCTATTTTAGGCATTTTCACTATGTCCAACATCTCACTTGCCTCTTCCCAATATGACTGGTATTTTAGAGTTTTGTACTGTAAGTCAAAAGCTTATGAAAAGGAGTTAAGGTGATTTTGTGATTTATGAGAGGTAGCAACAAGTGTGGAATGGATGTGCTGTAACATCGTCAGAAGATAATTGGTCATCTGTGACCATAGCAGACCCTTCCTGGTGATTACATTGTCCCTCCCAGTCCTCTCATCTATTTTTGTCCTGTGCCCACCAATGCTACAGGCTGTGAAAAGCTAGTGTCTGTTTGCCGTCTTTAGGGAAACCTGTGGATTTTGTACTTGATTCACAGACATCTATATTGCACTACTGATGGCACTAATTTACAAAGATGGCTCATACTGAGGGCTATCAGTGTATCTACTGATCATATGCATCTGGAGACTAAGAAAACATTTTCACAAGATGGACAGAAGCAGTTTTCCGTTTCCACCACTGTGACTCAGTCCTGAATATATTGGATTTTTGCTTCACAGTTCACCATCTGTGCTGCTTGCTGCATCTGAAGACAGTAACAACAGTTAAAAGCTATCAAGAATTCTCTCAGCAATTTCAAGAACAAAGAGAAAAGGTGCTGAACTACCATGTATCATTCTCCCAATTCAGGGTTAAGCAACACAGTCAAAAAGAGGCAGCTACCTGTGCCCATTTCATATTCTGTGCAGAGAGAATTTTTGTCTCCTGATCTCTTAATCTAGTTCTTACCAGTGTCTCCTTTCACTGAAAAAAACAAACCACAGACAAATATATATCAGACCTATCAATATACTTAAATGGACAGATGAAAAAAATGTCAACTATAGCTGCCCATTTATCAGCAACTTTGTCATTCTGAGAAATAGAGATGAAAAGTAAAAAATATCAATGCATTTTAACTCTGCCATTCCTAGGATTATTCTTTCTGTGTGTATTTCTCTGCCTTGCAGGGTAAACACATAAAGCAATGAATAGACAAGAGCCACTCCCAGCAAAAGAAAATTTACAAATCTTCAAACGATGTTGAACAAATCTTCAAACAATGTTGAATGCAAGTGGGCAGACCATGACAAAATGTTCACACTTCTTCATCAAATCTAACTAGTTTACAACTACATATTTATGCTATAAACTGTGAACTGGAGTTCCTCTGTGGGAGAGTAACCCAAATGAAATGACAGGAAGCAAAAAGACAATTGCTTTCACAGATATGGGATAGCACAGGACTTTCTAGTTCCCAATTGTGTTTATTTAATTGGAAAAGTCTTTAGGAATCCATTTCCATCATCATTATTTAAATGGAATCCTAATTTACTCTGAGAATTAGTTGAGTTTATTCTGGAAATACAATCAGTAAAATAATGTCTTTAATCTTTGCCTTTTTTGAAATGGAATGATAATTCTGCCTGTCTCAGTTACAGGTTGTGAGACTGAAACTGTACATGCATGAAAGTGTATGTATTCCACAGTGGAGGGTACTAGTTCAGAAATGATGTATTTTATCATTTATCTTTAGACAGATTTATCTTTAGAAGTTTTTTGTTGTTGTTGTTGTTAAAAGTAGAAGTATCATTGCTTCTTGTGCTGATAAACTAATTTAGGGTCACAGTAGTGCAAAACTTTCAAGATTTCCCAGTGCAGCAGGTTTGTGACTTCAAAATGCAAAGCATAGATATTTTATTTGTAAATCACTGTATAATATTTACATTACACTGTCAAATATTTACGTAGATATAATCTACCAAGTCATCTCAATAGCTTTACTGTGTGGTTTTGCAGTAGTCATGCAGAAAAATGCTGAAAATTGTTTAAAAATAGTTATTGATTATTATGATACAATACTGTGTAGATTGTCAGACAAATAACTTTAAAATATAAATTTGAAATTCAAGAGGTGATTTCAAACATGGATTCATCAACATAATGGATCAGATAGAAATTTATTCTTTCACTTATATTGTAGCACCCTTGGCTGGCTTCCAGTTTCATAGAAGTCAGCACTTGTTAGGCCCTACCAGTTTTGGGCCCCCAAGACAGGAAAGACACCAATAAGCTGGAGCAGTTGAGCAGAGGGTCCCCAGGGTGTTTAGGGCTGGAGCACTAGCCCTGTGAGGAAAGGCTGCAGGACCTGGGCTTATTCAACCTGGAGAAGAGATGGCTTGGGTGGGGGCTCACAGCAGCCCCCATCTACAGGGAAGGGACCAAAAAGTTGGAGCCAGGCTCTTCAGAGCAGTGCATGGTGGGAAGAGGTGAGACTATGGGCAGAAGCTGAAGGAAGAGAGGTTCAGGCTGGAGATAGGGAGACCCTTTCCCCCTGGGGACAGCTGGGCAAGGGTGCAGGTTGTCCAGGGAGGCTGTGCCAGCTCCATCCTTGGAAGTTTCCAAGCCCTGACAGGGCACAGCCCTGAGCAGCCTGGTCTGAGCTCAGAGCTGGTCCTGCCTGAGCATGAGGATGCACTGGAGACCTCCTGACCTCCCTTCCCAACTGGGTTATCCTGTGATCCTGTGTTGGCAACTGTGAGAAGGAGTCTGCCCACCCATATAGACATGCATGGTAATGAGCCAAACCACACAGCCAGATCCTACACCCCTTTTTTCCTAGGAGAGCCCGAGTGAAATTCTAACATCACCTAGGTCAAGAGCAAAATTTTGCCAGGATATCAGCCATTGTATTTTGCCTTTAAATATGGAGAAGGAATACTGGAATCTTGCCATCATCTTCAGAGAGATCATGTCACACCAGATGAATAAGGGTGTCCAGCCCTGTGCTGACCAGGGAGCTGGGGCCAGCTGGAATCTGCACTCAGCTCTTAGCTAAGTACCTAAAATTAGATGGACTGAATCCAGGCATGAGAGTTAAAACAACACTGAATATTTGTTTGGCTTTGTTGTTTTTTTTTTTTCACATGTACCTAATTTGAGGTTGGGCACAGCTCACTTTTCCGAGGAAGCAAATATGTATGACTGATACTCAGTTTTCAAAGTAAAGCGTGTACAATGTGTACATACATACATTTGCCTAAAGTGTGTGATTGCCAGAGAGTGAATACAACTGATCTAATTTTACCTGTTGACACAAAGTTAGACATGATCTTGTGTCCATAAAGAACTCCAGTCAGTGCTCATGCAGATTGAATTCATACCTTCTTGCATTTCTGTAACCATGTAATACATATATATGAGACCTGGACATGTGTCTGAAGTTTCCTCTGCTTCTCACTTAGAGAAAGTTAAAGTACAATGTATTTGGGAACTAAATACTGACATTAGCTAAACTATTACTTTAGAACACTAAATGAAATAATTCTGTTTGTCATCCTGCCCAGTCCCTGATGTGTGCTGATATACACCAGACTCAGTCACCCCCTACACTTCTGTCTTCAGTCTCTCAGAACATGACTTTTTTTCTGAGAAGGCTAATTAAAAGGCAAAGGCTTTAGATCAATGAAACACAAGGAAAATTGCTGTAAACATTTTGAGAATGATGTCTGCCTATTGGCATTTTAACCTTTGGCGAATTGCTCTGGGTAAGAGTTTTTTCTTAAGATTTTCACCTCAGATGGATCAGTTTCTGTATTTGCCCAGTTAGTGGTGCATGTCTTTTCCTACCCTTTTTTCAATTATACTGTTTGATTTAAATGTTATTTTACCAGGATGATCAACATACAAATTTGGCCTTTAATAAAAATCTGTTGTAGTGATGAAACATTTATTACATGTCATTGTATTATGTTATGAATCACTTATGCAAAGAACCCCAACAAATTTTACATTGATCAGGCAAAAATCTATGGTCTTGTGAAGGCTACAGAAATACTTGGGGGTATATAGTTAAAAGAAACTTCTTTTTGACAACATCCATTGTAAAAATTCTTAGTTTTTAGAACTCCGAGAAGAGCTCTCTTTTATATAATCTTAGACACACAGCTTTATTTAACTTTAGGTGTAATTAGAGATTACAGTATCAAAACTGTCTTTTAAGAAGGTAAATCTTCATTTTGAATGGCAGTGATAAACATGATTGTAAAATATACTACATTCTAGTTAAAAAAAAAACAAACCAAACAACTAAACAAGCCAACAAAAATAAATCCAAGAAAAAATTTCTACTTTTCAAGATGCCTCCATAATTAAAGCTAATTTTACTTCCTGGTCTCTATATTCCTATAACTGTACCTTTAGTCCCACACCCCTGTTTACAGTTCTTGCCTGCCTTTTGTTCTGCCAACAGTTTTTTTTTGAGGAAAATTACAGGACTGACGTGCTTATAGTTCCTCATGAATAAAGACCAATTCCTGCCTAGAAAAGATATATCTAGCTAAACAGCTATTGAGTGGCGAGGGTTTGGCGTGCCTCATCTGCGTTGTTGGCTCAGATCTACTCTCTCTTCTATCCACAGGGCACTCCCATAATGAGGCAAAGAGAGGGGAATATATTTACAGATCTTTCAATGCTCCAAAGAAAGTTCACCAAGATGCTACCAGAAGTTAAAAATAAATGAAAATGTATAGCCATTTCCAAAAGCATAAAATGAATATGGTTTTAAACATCACAGTGTATGGATTTTCTCACTGCAGTGGTGTTTTTCCTACATGCAGGTGCAGGATATCAATATTTGAATTCTTTCCTATGCTTCTTTTCAAGGGCTGAAGGAGTTGCAGGTATGGGTGAAAACTAAACTCTACTTGAAAGGATCTGAAAGAACTGGTTCCAATGGGATTTGAATTTGGGCCCTAGTGCTGGTATCTGGGCTTCCAGAAAATCTCCAGAGGTAATTAGAATGGCCACCCTATTACCACCACAGCCAGAAAGCTGGCACCCACCTAGCCAGAGCATTTTGACTTCTTCCATTACAAATTACAATGGGATATTCATTCTGGCGTTCTGTGGCATCGCATCCTTTAATAATGAAGTCCAAGTTTGTATGTGTAGTGGCAGTTCAAAATCAATATTGTGCAACTTACCAGTGAGTCCCAGCTAGGACACTGAAAGGGATGAGGAGCCTGGGTGGGATGGGTGAAAGAGGTCAGGGACAGTCCCCAGTCCCAGGTCTATCTAGCATGCACAGTCCTGCCATGGCAAGGTGCCAAGTTTCCATAATCACCTGTCAACCAATCAATATGCAACTTCTGGATGGGTGTAAATTTGAGCCTGAGAAATGTAAACTTCATCATCATAATGATTAAGCGAAGAGGAAGCTTTCCCTGGTCAATGTGTGCCTCAGATAAACAGAATGTGACTCACATGCATGCATTGCCTCGGCTGCTGGAACAGGCTGCTAAATGGCACCATTGTCAACTAAAAATTTGCACAAAATTTTGTAAAATATTTTTATGCTCTGTCTTTTAGCAGTAAAGCTTTATTTTGTGTTCGTTTGTGGTTTGTTTGTTTGTTTGTTTGTTTGTTTTTTAAATTGCAGTCTGCAGAGACTCATGTCTGTAATTTATTCCTCAGTTCCTGTAATTTATTCCTGTGATTTCACCCTTTTTTTCCATTAAAGACTCTGCAGTCATCTTCCTTTACAGGTGCCAGGGTATATTTTCACCTGAAACACATTTTGTTCTGAGAGATAGGACAGGTCATTCATGGTAATATCACAGAATAGCCTTACTGGGGAAAAAACCAGCTTCCCTGACATTTAGAGGCTTCTTTTCCTCTCTGTAGTAGAGATGTGGTTGGTACAGTGATTTCATACTTTTTCAGGTCAGGAGGGTTAGATTATTACTCAGATCTAAAGCAGTGAAGTAAACATTTACAAATTCCTACTTTGCTGAAGTCTGAGTGGGAAGATCATGAATATACCCAGAACGTGTGTTGCTTGACATGCTCTGGCTTCAGTGCTCACCCATAAGACCCATGAATCACAGGCAGCTGCAAAAACTGTTTCAGGGAACAACTTAACTTTAATAAATAGTATTCTTTTTAAGGTCTTTGCTGAACTGAAGCCAGGAGGATTAGCTGTAGGATATTAATGGGAAGCAAAATACATATAGAGATATATTAGAATAAATATCTAATTTTCTGTGCTATATAACTTCATGAGGCTTTTGTCATTGAAGTTAAACAGGCCATAGGGAGAGGACAGCACTGAATCCTAGCCTGCAAATGCCATTTATTACCACACTGATGAGGGAAAAGGCAAACAACTGAGTTTCTTCTCCTAGTGTCTGTTGAAAAAGGTCCTCTTTATGATATTATTGGTTATTTTTAATGGTACAAAGATGCTACTTCTTACTGAAAGCCGCACAAGTTTTTATAGGTGCTAACCTAACACAGTGGCATAAAGCCAAGTGATAGCTTTATATCCCTACAGCTTCCATTTGCAAAACCAATTGATAAAGTAGTTCAAAATCAATTTACAGTGAACTCATAGTTTTGTCAGCAAGAAAGGAGGAAAGAGCTATTCCAGGGAAAGACTTGGGGGAGTACTGTAGTTTCAAACAGCCCAATTTGTGCCACCATTCACAAGAAGGTATTACAGGTAACCTGTAATAGTCTGGATTCAGCCATGTCTGGTTTTGGTCGCAAAAAAAAAGATCTTTCCCTTCCAATTACCGCAGTTCTCTACAAACCAGATGCAGTGTCTGGGAATTTCTGCTAAAGAATCATCTTCCTTATACATGAAAATTGACTTGAAATATTGACTTTTATGCTGGCCCATCTCCGACTAGATCTGATTCCAGACTGACATGCAAAAATAGACAAGCGTTTACTGATTAATATCGAGAACTTGAATTTATGCCTCTCCACTTTGCTTACATTTTCCAGGATAAAAGAGAACAATCAAAGCTCTAATCATGACAGATGCTAATCATCCTCCAGGGAGAGCACATGCCTTCTCTCTGGAGGCCAGTTGCTGAATTTGCAGTTGTGATTTTGATTGCTCCATTTGGGAGTCTCTAGGAGTAGACTATTCTCTTAAGAAGAAGTCAAACAAAACTCTGAGTTTATCTCTGAGTCAGATAAGCTGTGTTGTCTTCTTAATTGATTTTCAGTGATACTAATTTATTTATGCCCAGAGCTTGATGAACACAAAATAGTGTCAATATATCCTAGACTTCCCTCCACCAAATTGGCAGAGGGTAATCAGTATGACAAATTGTTTCTGTAACCCATAGTTTTTCCAAGAGGAGCTGCTCTGTCTGTACTTGGATAAACACAAAAACTCACATGTAACTGAATTTTAATGGAAACAGTGCAATGTAACCATATCAATATAGTAGGGTTATTTAGCCCCAGTCTCATGTTATAGGTTAAGTACCTGTATAAAATATAGAAATTGATATATATTTTCTCACCTAGAGATGAAATTATTCTATCAGATTTAAAGAGATTGTAGACTTTGCATTGTGGAAAAGAGGCAATGGGATTAGAGAACATTTTGTACATCCAAAAGTATCTAGAGTGTCACAGAAATTAAAGATGAAAATTTGTTACAGAGAGCTTTGCATCAGGGAATGGCTGCAGAAGCTGCCTTCTGGTGCCACCATCCCCTGGGGTACCCTGCACATTCAAAGCCAGGATGTTAACACTGCTTTCCCAGTTGCCATGATTTACTTGCATCCTTGCCTTCATTGTCCTTGTCCCTTAGGTTCCAGGGAGACCAGAGCTGCAGCCAGCAAGGTACTGATGACAGAGGTTGGAGGCACAGCAGTTCCCTGCTGGAGGAGAGTAAGAAATGTGATGTTTTTTTGTATTAAACTCTCAGTCAATAAGAAGGGAGTTATCCTTGTTAGTAGAAATCACCATTGGAAAGGAAAAATAAAGGGTCCACCCTGATGTACAGAAGAATGTGGGTTTTGTCAACATCCAAAACACAAGCCAGTATGGAGGTCAGTGCCATGATTTCCACTAGCAGAGAATGAAGGGGGGAGTTACAGGAATTGCTATGTGTATCAATACAGGGCATGTCCTTGCTGCCCTCCGGGGTTGAAAAGTCCCAGGCATATGCACTGGCATACTGAGCACACCCAGCAAGGGTGACCGTAGCAGACAGGTGATCTGCTTGCATCACGTCCTAGAACAGCATGGCTTGTTTTTTACTTAACAGTCCTCTTCCTGTCACACTCTGCCTGTGCTGTCCCTGTTCCTACTTCTCATTTGTAGTATCAAGAATAATCATTATAATCACCACCATTTTGCTACTTGCTTTCTACTTTCTGCTAGCTTTCTACTTTCTGCTATTCTTCTATTTGCTGTCCATGTTTCTACTTTCTGGTCTTATTTTTTGGTTCTTCCTCATGCATGTCAACCTGAAACAGTGCAGAGGTGCCAACAGAGGTGTCAGA
>VZTV01037220.1:0-15495 GCA_013400875.1 Anhinga rufa
CTTTTTTGTTTCTTCCTTTTTATGATTATTAACTGCAGTAAGTGTCCTAAGGGCTTTTACCATTCTTCCTGTCCTTACAGGCCCTTTTATATCCACCTAAGGCTTAATAGAGAAACTTCAATTTGAAGAAGAGCTTTCTCTGGCAATATAAGAGACAAATGGCGCAAAATATCGAGTATTTTCTACACGTAGGCCAATGATCAGACAAGTGCTATAAGGGATAACTGTAACTTCCACTAGTCCCTGTGATGTGAAAGAGATGTGAAAGACTCCTCAAGGCAGAAACTGCTTTTCTTATTTGGTTGTCTCACTTTGCCTTTTCTAAGGATGACCACTAATTGCTGCATCTCCTACTACCACAGGTTGGAAATACTTGAATGGTGGTAATAAAATCCACTTTGCTTGTAACTTTGTTGTTCTTCTCAGTCCTTCTGCTTCCTAAGCTGGCATCCAGCAATTCCTTAGATCCTCAGACAGTACCTTATTTCTCCATGTTTGTTCAAAACGAATGGGGTGCGTCAAGGATAATATTTCAGTCTGTGACTCTCTGTGCTGTGGCAGGCTATCGTGTCACTTCATCAGCACTCTCATTGACTTCCTAGCTGGCAGCCACAGCCTTTGGTGCCCTACAAATGCACAACCGGGGTTAAGTGCCTGGAGCTAGGCAAGCCCTTCAGAAATGTTCCTTAAAGCCAAAAACTAGTTTTAGAAGATGAAAATTGCTCTGAGAGGCCAAGTGTTAAATCTAAGATGCCCAGCAAGTCTAGGAATATCTTCAGTTCCTCCTAAGAGAATGGTGACCTAACTTACTGAAGTTACAGGCAGTCCTTTCAGCAGGTCTGAATTATTATAATTTATCAGTGCTGTTATCCAGTATTGGTATATTCAAAAAGAGAATGAAGGAACAACTTTTACCTCTGTGTTTAAAATTCATTTATGGATTTTGGTTCTCAAAATCCCATGAGGAAATCATGGATGCCAAATGGCTCTACTTTGAAAGGAAAAAAAACAACAACAACAAAAATGTTGGGAGGAGCTGATACAGAAAAGTCAGATAAAATGTAGAAAATCAAAGTAGAAAACTTTCTTTAGTTTTAAAGATAAGTTTTCTTTCTTAGAAGGTGTGGAAAGCAAAGCTATCCCCTTACATGCATTGTCTCCTAAATAGTAAGGGACAAATGATATAACTTGGCTAAAATTTTGAGAATGATGGTTTATATTATTTCAGTTTTTACTACTTTATTGTTATGAATTTAGCTTATTGTTTTAGCAATTTGAATGCCAAGGTAATTTTTATGAATTTAAAATCTTTTATGCATACTAGGCAATCTCCCTAAAATTGGGAGTATTATTCTGAATCAAAACTCTGCAGGTAACATTATTTTCAAGACTCTGATAACGTACCTATGAGCCAACTGGCAGAATTGGGCATAGCCCTATTCAAGGCTATTAATATTTATCAGTAATCTGCTAGTGAGTTATTAAAAATCTAACCTTCCTATCACTCTGTAATTTTTCCCTCTTGGCTTTTGCTTCCATTGTGACAACTTTTAAGAAAGTAAAAGTACTTTGAGCAGAAAGAGTGTTCTGTGTCTCACTGTTCGTTGCAGTTTGGACAGGCAGCCATGGTCATTGTCTTGAAATCTGCTCAACAAGTCCCTTTTCCACAAACATCTCTTGATGTCTTTGATGAGACCTTAAATGATTGGATATGCTTTAGCTTCTTCGGCTCCCTTGGGAAAAAAACAGAGGAAAGAAGAGATCCAAAGAAAACCAAAGAATTCAGGAAGATTGTTTTTCAGAGATTTTTGAATGCAGCGTAATCTTTTCTTCATTTTCACTCTGCTTTCTCCTGACAGTTAACTCCTGTATAGGGCAAGCCAGACCTAAATCATTTTCCAAACTGACTGTTTTCTGAACAAAGCTATGATCCCAACTCCCTGTCTCTTCATTCAATTTGATCGTCTTCATCTCCCATAACCATAAACCCTATATTATGATACTCCAGTTAATATTTATTTTTCACAAGGAATTCTTTTCCCTTTTTTTCCCCTCCTTTTCTGTATGATGGGATAAGAGTTCTTACCTAAAAATGAAGCCCTGACTTAATCCACAAACTTAGCTGTTTGGCATATTCTTTGAAAAACTTATTTAGCTATGATTTTTTCTCCAAGAGAATGTAGGTTCAAGCTCAGTCTCTGCAGCTACTTTCTTTCAGATACCTACTTTAATATGGTTATCTTGCTTCTTACCATTGAAGATGTTCTGTTGGCACTTTTGTGGCATTTCTGTACGTAGGTTTGATGAAGTAATACATTATTTTCTTATATGACCCAGTACCCACAAATAGGAAGTATTCTGTATTCGTCTCTTCTCTGTTTCTCACCTCTTTTCTGAACTGAATGGAAGTTAAAGGTATTCCTGTCTGTCCTGCATATCTAACCTAGGTGTGACTGCAGGTTTTCTTCGCTTTCTTTTTTTCCCCCCATTGCTAAAGATCTGTACTATGTGTTAGAGCACCCCCTGCCTACTGATACCCCTCTGACCACTGTGTTTCAAGATCTCATGGGAGAATAAATTGAAATGTGAGTTCTTGTGTTGAGTGAGCAGATTACAAGAGCTGGTGCTGTTAGCTCTCACCTGCCATATGAGACGAAGTCCAGCTCTGTGAGTACTTCTCCTTTCCTGTATTAAGAGGTAAAGTAAAAACTAAGCACTGTGATCATTGTTTTGAATTTGAACTGAAGAGAATAAGGAAAAGATCCTTGCAGCGGTCTTGGCTAGAAGGTAGTAGCTAAGTACCCCAGCTCTGAGCAGAAATGGGGCACGCTGAGACCCATGTCTACCTTTCAGAGAACTGCTCTGGTCTGCATCTACATGCTGCTAATTTCATAATACACCAGGCAAAATATGATTGCAGGCAGAAGTTTGCAGAGCACTGGAGATTTTTGAAGTGCATTGGGTTGCCACTAGTCTCTAGTTTAATTCTCTCATTTTTATCACAGACCCTTGTTCATTCACTAGTTCAATTTCTCACTTGTTTTCAAAAATGACTATGTAGGACTAGGTCACATATTGCTTCTTACTAAGTTTTCCTCATAGACAACTTGTGGGCTGTACTTCTGTGGAAGGAGAAGGTTATTAAAAATTTGCTTGTGTTTTATTTGTTTCCTGTGGCAAAACATTTTTTGCCTGGTAAGTATCATAATGGGGTTTCTACTATAATTTACACTTAGAATTTACTGGGCTTGGTGAAGGAGATATGAGGAGATGTGAGTCTCTCTATTATTGGGACTTCAGATTAAGTTACCATAATCGAATTTTTTTTTCTCTTCTGATAAGTCATTGTAAGGCTTAACTTGAAACATTTCAGAACAGTGGGCAGTATTTAGCGATCAATAACAGTGAATTGAGAGTGTGATCCTTGCGGCATAAAATAAGCAGCCAGACATAACAGGGAATGTGATTTTTCATAAATAAAAAGATGTGTTCAGACTATAAAATTGGAAGCCAGAAACTTCTAGCTGTTACATTACCTTGCTGAGCAGGTATAAAGTTTAGCATGTAAATAAATAAACTTCCATTTAGGATGCAATTAAGAGGTTGAAGAGATTTGTAGGTCATCCCTTACTAAAATTGTCCCACATAGTTTTTTTAATAGCAAAAGCACTAGCTGCTAACCAGGTTTCTTGCATAGGTTCTTATTTATACAAAATTTTGAAGCTGGAAATATTACACTGCGGCTTTGTTTATTATTCTACCTACTGTCTCAGAACACTGAGTTGTGCATTATGCGTCAAAACATGTTCTGTTCTTTTGGAGTTCTTAGAGAGGCAATACGATGTAATTCATTATGCCCCAAAGATAAACAGTACCTCTTGACCTTTTCAAGAAAAGTTGCAATATTTTCTTATTCCAGAATGTAATATTGTACTGAGCCGATATCAATGTGATAAGATAAATGTTTCCTTTTCTAATGTAAACCAGAGTGCACTACATTTATATAAAAGTCTTGGGGGATACCCAAAGCCTCCAGATAAAAAGGGGCAGCTTGGCTATTGTAGGTCTGCATTTTTGAATTCTCAGTCTCAAAGCACAGAGGGCAAACTGCATCCAGTCTTGAAGACAGTGGCCAGGATTTTCAGAAGTGAACAGATTTTTGTGTTGCCCAGTTCAGGATTCTACTAAAGAATTTTCAAGCAAATAAAAAGTATAGGATTTGTTAACATTTAAATAAAAAACAAAAACAAACTAAGGCTGTAAACATCTTTCCTTTCAGTACCAGCATCTTTTGAGATGTCCTGGCAAAAGCACATGAGTCAGTGCTACGCTGTGTGTAGCTAACTTGTTTTTTACTATACTAAAAAGTATTTCAGGAAATGAAAGACTAATGAGGAGTATTTTTTTATCTTATTTCTTTTTCTGCATTCTCTGCAGTTGTTCAGAGCACAGTTTCCTTTTAGTCTCTCCGCTATTCTTTATTTAACCATTACATTTGACATGGCATGTTTCTGATTGATGAAGTTGGCTGCATGCAAATGTGGTCGCCACCATGGAGCGGGGCTCTGAACGTGCCCTGCCGCCCGCTTCCAGTTTCTCTTCTGCCTGCAAGGCAGTGCCCAGCTCCAGAGGCAAAAGTGCATTTTGCTTGATAGACTTTGCCCAAGTATTAATGCAGAGCCTCTTCTTTCCCGGCAAATCTCCCTCCCCGTGGCCTCATTTCCCTTAGTATGTTAAAAGTTTTTGTATGCAGGTCAGTACTCTGCTTTATATGTGGCATGTAAAAAAAACTCTGTTACTCATGTATATTCTATTCACAGGAAAGAGTGTCTTTAACTGCAGCTACTATTACATGTAAAATAACATGGTATATTTTAGGATCAGTTCATTATTAAGAAGGATTTAGTTACTGCATTTGGAACTTCATAGATATTCTGAACAGTTACTACTGTAAGCAAAATAATACTGTTACACTATAAAGCAGTAACATCTTTCCACCCCTTCAGGTTGAAAGTAGGACTATTTTAAACATACCAATCACAGCTTATAAATTAGATTCAACAGGGATTAAAATACAGGGGAAAAGAACAGTAAAGAACAGGAGTAAGAAGTGAAATATCATTAAATCAGTCTATTTTATATCTGTATCTTGTTAATGCCATTTAGTTCTGGACTTTTTTGTTTCTTCCTTTTTATTTATTTATTTGCGCTTAAGCAAGAGTCTTAAAATCTAGGGACAACATTTGGAAAGAGGAAAGATTAAAGTCTGTATTAGGAAGCTAACTGAAAAGAGCAAGTTTTGAGGGAAGATTTTAAGTTCTTGAGTCAAGCAAAAACATGAGGGAAGATGAGCCTGCCATGTAGGTCAATGTAAGGAAAACCTTGGAGTCACACAGGGAAGACGAAAACCATAAGCAGAAAAGGAAAGCTGACACATTAGAAGAAAAAAAAGATGAGGTTCTTTAGGGGTCAAGGTGAATAGGACTTCGAGAATAAAGAATTTTAATTTCTTTTGAAAACAAATTGTGTCTTCATGAGGGAAGCAAGCAGAATGTATGAATTAGACATTCTTTATACTGGAAAATAAATAATTGTAAGCTAATGTGTTTTAGAGGCAAAGAACTTAGATTTTATATTTGCAGATGTGCAATCATGCATCTTATTTAGATGTAGTTCTCTCTTTGGTCCCCACATTTGTGATAGTTGTACATATCTGCAGTAAAGACAGTCCAGAAATTTCTTCCAGTTTAAAGGATATTTCTAGAATATATGTTTTATGTGTGTGTACATATATATATATAGATATAGAGATATTTAAGTTTATGCAGTCTGTATCCCATAGTAAAGGAAAGGAGCACACTAAAGCAGAAGTGATATAAATGACTCGGCAGTGTTTACCACTCAGTCTCCTCGCTCGTCGTTGGGGATAGTTAAATGATCTATATCAAATTCGATCTACAGCTGTCAGTACCTGCAAGCATATAAACAGACGGGTAAGATTTCCAGGAGGCAGATGCCCACATCACTAAAAGGACTGCTCTAATTGGCATAATCAGTACAAGAAATGAAGAGTGAACGAGCATGGAAATAGAATTACTTTTCTACCCCTTGAAAGGAGGCAGTAACGGGCTACATTCATTTAGTTGCTCCTGCAGCTGACTATGCTGAACTTCCCCTGAATATAGAAAAAAGGCATTTTCATCTCCAAAACCATCATCTGGCATCTTCCATTAACATTAAACACACACACACACACACACAAAAGGGGTCTGTGTGTGTGTGTAGTTTTTGTCCAGAAACATTTATGTCTGACTGGAGGATCCTATAAAAATTTTAACCACTGGTGGAAGGTGCCCCATTCAGATTAACCACCTCTGCACACCCTGTTCCTGCAACTCATGGCACAATAGAGTTTGCCCCTGCCTTGAAGTTCACTGTCGCCTCTCGTTTCTTCCTTACTAGACTGAAGTGCTTTAAATCTGTTTGAAATCTGTATATGGTTTGATATTGCTTGAAATGAGCTACAGCGTGAGCAGACATGAGAGACTGACAGTTGAACACATACAGTAATCAGCAAGGGCAGGATTTAATTGCAGCTAATTTGTACTGGTTGAACACCTCTCCGTATAAAACATATTTTATACTCAATTATATTTATAATGTTTTGGACAATCAACATATGGTAATACTTAACAGTATAACCATTTAATCTAACACAGATTTGACCTGTCCCTTCTTCCTTTGCTTGTCAGAAGCTTTTATTCCTTTCTTTATGGAAAACAGTTTAAGAAATGCAAGCCTGGATACAGGATCAGATCTCTTCCTATCTTTGGTCCTACTAATTATTTGATTTTGAGGATGCATTAAAGTCCACCATGTGAAATATTGAATTCCCTCTGTCCCCAAAACCTTATATTTAGCTGAGGAATTCAGGAAACTTGCTGAAGCTGGTTTACAGTGTGGGCGAATACATATGGCTTGTGACAGGTTAGATACAAGACAATAATTTATGACTGTGTGAATGTACATTGCTGAATCCCCTTCGTCGTTCTTAAGTATAGATGCCCTTCTCCTTATCATTCATTTTCAATTTTTATAAAACTGTGTTGTTGAAGCTTTAGCTCTAATTATTTTGTCTTCTTGTAACACCTAGGAAAAAAACAAACCAAAACAAAACCAGAATTCTGCTATGCCAGCAATAATATGGGGTAATATTTTTGAAAAACTTAAAAAGTATGTTCTAGAACAGAGATTACTTCTTAATAAAGAGTTGCAACAGAGGCTTTTCATTCTCAAAAATGCAGAAATATTAAGAAAGCATTGGCTGAAAAACATTCTAGAAAGCAAAAGCTCAGGTTGGTACCGCTTGCAGATGGCAAAATTTCAGAAATTGCTTCTTCCAACAATTATATTGATTGGTAGAGGTGAAAATTCCTGCAGCCATTGCTCCTAGGGTTTTTTTGAACTTTAGCTTTGTTGCAAAATGTCTACTTTGGAATACTATTAATTCACAATGCAGATAAATTTAAATGGTGCTTATGATATATCTTGTCTTGCAAGATGATGTAAAAGGTTGAGTGCATTCCATGTGTCCAGATTTCAAGGAATGGTGCTTATTAGGTCAGTAGAAGTGCTCACTTTGTAGTGAGTCTGAGTCTGCCCATGCTTACTGTGATAGAGGGAGTATCTATACTTATTTAACTGTGTCAGACTAGTCAAAGAAACACATGCCTTGAAGATTAAGGAAGTCAACTTAAGTAAAATTAATTTATTTTCCTGAGTAGTGTAATCATCCCTAGTCACTAGAATGTGTTGTCTCAATGATATTGTGCTGGCCTGATTTGTTATACTCTGATTTCTATATGAGTCTTTTTTAATGCCTTCTATTCAGGAAGAAATTTAATCTCTCTTCAACATTACTTCCATTGTTTCTATTTTGGTGCTATTCAGTTGTGATTCTCTTTTCACTTGTAAACAATTTTTTAAAATTGTCTTTAATCTACAATGTTACTCCATGTAGTCTTTCTGTGATTCACCTTTTTTCTGTGTCTTTTTAGCAATGAAGAAATAATTCAGCTATTCCTTGTAAAGGCACAAGGCCTCTAGCCAGAATCTTACCAAATTTTGATGCAGAAGAATATAAAGAAAAGTATCAGGGATTGTCAAATTATTTTAAAAGAAATGCATAAGCTTTTTAATTTTCATAGTATTCTTAAAATAATAATTAAAAAAAATAATCCTTAGAGCTTGAGGTTGAGCCTTTTTACGCTGTTCACTTGTCTCTGCAAATCACACATGGACATAGCCACTGGTGACACCCAAAAGCCTTTGCAGTGCTCCCTAACATCTGGCTGCCAGAGTCCAAGCCAGCTTTGCTGAATAGCTTCCTTGCTTCTTTACCCCTAGCAGAGAGAGTTCAGTGCCAGCATTGAGAGCTGGAGCACTCTTGCAGCTGGTGACTAACCTGAGCTCTGAAAATTACTTTCTCTGCAGACTTTGTCAAATTACATAACTCTGAATTCTCAGTCTTAAGTGCCTAAACATGAAGACGAAAAATACCATCAACCGTATTAGAATTTACAGAAACGATAATATGGTACTATTTTTGTGGATTTGATTGACGGGAACCCTGGAAACAGATGCTTTGCAGTCAAACCTGTTTTTTTCCCCCTGCTTCTTTGTTTAAAAAAAAAAAAAGAAAAAAAAAGGCTTTTCATAAAGCAGTGGCTGTTGACAGAATTTTTACTTCAGAAGTAAAACTCACCTCATGTGCATAAGGTGGCCATATAAAACTAGTACTTTAAAATTTATCAGCAGACACACCATGGGATGTTTTTGGAGGTTCCTACTGCAACAATTCAGAATGAAAGGAATCTTCTCCCTGCCCCCAGCCCCCAAAGAAGTGTTTATTGCTGTTGTTTCTGTCAACAATTATTTTTTTTCCAACCTGTTGAGCTATGACATCAGGGTCTTGAAACTCTCCCAAGCCATCCCAAGGTCACGTTCTGGCTACTTCGGCTGAGAGAGGCTCTAAAACATGGTGTGGCTCAACTGTTTTGAGCACATAGGCATGATCTAGTAAATTGAACATACAGTTCCTGGATGCTAAACTGGGCAGCTGACACAGGGTGAGACATAACTGAGCTAATAAGTGTTTTAGCCCCCAAAATCGGGATGATTGCATCCACTTCATTAGTGAGACTGCTCCGTGGAAAAGTCTGACTGCAGAACTGTGTTTGCATGTTGCTTGGGAGAGTGCGGGTCAGCACAGGTCGAAAAGCATGCCAAGAGCTGTGCTCACAGCTTGCCAGTGTGGAAAATCACATTCTTCTCAGGCACCCTCTAGTTTCTCAGTGTAGGTGAAGCATGAGAGAATTGGTAGAAGTGATATTGTCGTGGTACCCTTTTCAGTAATTCACTCCCTAATATTTTTTGTAACTACAAACATTAAAGTGCTTGTAGCATTCATGTCTTGGTGATATTAATGAACCCAGGGATTGCTGGAGAAGAGGGTGAGAACCTCTGACATTCATCTAAAATCAAAGATTGTTTCACCTGCTGGCCACAGCTCTACCTTTGGATAGCTATGTAGGCCATAAACTGTGCTCCAGAAAGTATTTCAAAGCAATCCCAAAGTCCTGACATTAAGCAGTTTCTCTCCCATTTTTATTTTTCAGTCCATTGTCCTATGGCACGAGAAGAGCCCTAGAACTTGCAGTAGACTAATAAATACAATCCAGAGGCTTTTTCAGAAAAGGCAAGGCCTTTTGACTAAAAATGCTGTAATACTATGATGTCTGTCATAGTTTTTTCCCCCAAATCTCAGAGCTGGAATTATCTACATTTTGTCCTGCAAAATAAAAAATCCATCTCTAATAGATGGCATAAAAATTTTTGAATAAGAGCTAAAGTAAAATTTACTATACGTTGTAACACTATGATAGTATCAAAATATCTAGTCAGGAATAGATCCATGGTTTTGTGTGATACTTGCAAGTCACTGTATGAAGAAGTGAAGATCTAGGAAGAAAATATAGATGAGTGTTCACAGATAAGATACACTGCCTCCTGCCTAATCAGTTAAAACAAAGGGCAATATTAGAAGCAATAAAGTATCATAAAGATATAAATCATAAAAATAAAGATCACCACACCTAAGTTTAAAAAAACCCAAGCCTTTACATGTTTACTGTTTTTTGTAGTCCCATGTTGATCTACTGATGTTTGTAAAATGAGTACTGTGCGTTGAAAGCAGCATGTAAAGTGATTATGAGCTTAGAACTAGAATTTAGTTTATTATTCTTATGTTGCACTGTGAATAGTTTGGTATACTAAAAAAATTACCAGTATCATACCTAGATGAAGTACACTTGTAAGACAAAAGATTCTGCTCTATAGCACATACATTACTAAATTTTGAAAGCCCTTTTGTCTGTCCTTGAAAAGCTTTGCTCCCCTTTTCAATCTCTGAACCTACAGTTACATGGGAGCAATTGAGGACTAGATATAAAGAACTGTTGTTAACAAAATTTTTCATAAAATAATGAAATTACTCCAGAGGATAAAATGGAGCATTTATTGAAAAAGTTGGCAATCCACATGCAAGTTTAATTATCAGTAAATTGTAGAAGGTGAAAGACTGCAGCAAGTTTGAAAATTCCGCTGGTCATTAGTCAGTGAAAAGTCTGTCATGTTGTAAAACTACCTAGGGGTGTTATGGAAAGAAAGTCTTGATTGAGAAAGAGGTTACGGTTTGGGAGGATAAGTGTAAGTATCCAGGTTATTTAGATAATTTTTGTTTCATATTTTTCAGGAAAGAAAATGTAGCATTTCTGATTCAGGTATGTGTGCGAAAAGGCTGCAGAAGTGTAGTGTTTCTTTAATTCATACAATGCTGTCTCACACCTTGATGGTACCTCTGTGGTTTTATTTAAACAATTTAAAATGGCAATTTGATAATCAGTCTGCTGTTTTCAAAATTACTGTAAAAATACTGAAAAAAACCTGCATGACAAATTTACTGCATGGATAGATGCTGGTTTTGATTTAAGAACGATTTTTAGATTAAGTGGGAGATTGGGCTCTTTTATTATGTTTTCCTACCATGTACAGCAGTGATGCTGTGAGGGCTGGTGGAGAGCCGGCCCTTCCTCTGCTGGGGTCTGCTCCCCTGTGCAGGTGCAGGTTGCACAGGCAGAGCATGGGAGAAGGAAGCAGCTAAATAATACATTTTTACATATGCCTTATATAAGTGAGCAAGTGTGGACATGCACATTTATTTTTAATGAATAAGTAAAAAATCGTGTTATGAGGGAAATAAACCCCTCATCTGCGCCTTTTTCATAGACACCTTGGAGACATGAGGGTGAAGGTATTTGAAGGAAGAAAGGGCAATGGTGATGACTTGGTGCCTCACGTAAAGGAATCCCTGAAAGAAATCCAGAATTTTTGAGAGAAGTCACAAAGAGGAAGGTAGAGGAATTGTTACAGATTGATGAGGTTTAAAATGTTACAAGAAGAAAAAAGGATGTATTATAGAAAGGAAAATCTGGACAATACTTCAAGGACATGAAATCTGAGCTATGTGCATTATGTAAAGAGGAGTGTTTTTAGAAGAGAAGACCTCGAACTGAGTTTTGACCATGTTAAGTTGATGACGAGGCATGACAGAAGACTCATAAAACAAAAGCTGAAATTCACATTTTGATTTGTGTAGAGTAAGAGCAGTTAAAAGGATAAGAGGAGTAAAATTTACATCTAAACTTCATTTCCAGTGTATTTTGATCATGGGCCTAGGTTGCCAATGTTTCTTTTTTATATGCATGCTAGTGATAGTGATTATGCAATATATGCTACATGGTTCAGAGGAAATTTTTACAATCTGATGCCAGAAGAGACTTTAACTGATGTGAAGTATTACATATGTTTGGCACCAACATAACTGGGTGTGTCTACTTTTACAAATGCATCTAAAGATGATAATGCCCCTGAGCATATTTATTATTATAATTCCTTGATTAGCTTGCTGTTCAGGAAGATTACTATAGATGCCAAGGCAATATAATAAGGATCAGTTTTCCCTGGGTGAGCTTGATGAAGTGTGATTGGAACATCTACCTTTTAATTCAAATGCCTAACTTGTTGTGTTGCTCATGTATACTACTTGGGAATTCCTCGTACAGTTGCTATCATTTCTTCAGCACCTAAACGCCCTGGGAATTGCAAAATATCTTTCTATTACTCTTCTGCAAAACATTTTTACTAGCTTCAGGTCTTTTCTTTTTCATCCTTGCAAGTTTCAAATCATAAAGAATATACTCCCTACCAGATCTCCTCACAAGGGCTGAAACTAGAATGAGGAGCCTGAGGACATTTGCCTGTCTGTCTTCACTTGCGTTTTAGCTTAAAATTAAAGCTCTTTGTCATTTCACTCTATTATAATCCTCACTCTTACAAGTCCCCAAAGTGGAGAACTCTTTCTCAGCAGCTCTGTCTACACAGCCTGTTAAGGCTACCCTTCAAAACACACAACTCATTTGCCAGCTACAGCAAGAACCTGAAGATTGGGATTCTTCAGAGACAGAGGTCTTGCATGTTGGATCATGCCTGCTAGATCATCATGAAATGCACCAAAAGAGTTAAAAGGTAGATAAGCAGCCCGAGAGGAGAGCTGCAATTGTAGTAATTCAGGCAGACCAGAGTAGACCACAAGTGCAGATAGCTCTTTCAGAGAGATGTGGAGCTAACCAGTGCTACTTTTGTAGGGTTTTCCACATAATATAAGCATTTCCTTCAAGAAAAAAGGTATTTAGTTTTATGCATGTGAATGCATGTGTTACTTTGCACATATATACATATTAATTAATTTGTGATCATGGTGCAGAGGTTCTTCAGGAGTCCCACAGTCCATACTTGGTAGCAGATTTTAATGCCTCAGAATTATTCCAAGGAGTTTAGATCAGACCTCATAACTATTGCTGAATGCCACCATTGATAAGTCTAGTGCCTAGAAAATGGGCTGTTTATTTATATAATTTACTTCTTGATCTCATATCAATGTTTTTACTGTTTTTTTTTTAACCCCAGACAGGACTGCACTTCTCTCTCCAAAAGAAGGTTTATCAAAAACGTTGAAAAAATACAAATAAAATGGCTATTATTGTATGGCCTGTTTACATTCATGTTTATTGTTTCTTCCCCTAATTATTCTTGTATTGAATATGTACCTGGAGCTCTTTACGCTGACTAAAGTTTTGAAAAGCATTACAAAAATATCAATAAGAAAAAAATAATAGACTTACTAGGATTTCAGTTGAGCTGATTTAGCTTTAGCAATAAAGACTGATTTTTTTTTAAGTGGCTTAGACTATGTAGTGACTTTCAATCAAATTATTTCCTTAAAAACATGATTAAAATCAGGTTATCAAAGATACTTTCTAAGTTTTGTTATTGTCGCTTTAGATTTAAACTCAAAATAAATTAATGAGTGAATTTGCTTTTGGTTGTTGTTTTTTTTTTGGTGGAGTGTGTGACTTAAGTTGATTCAACCCTTGTTCTTGCCTTGCTTTCCTCTCCTCTTCTGAGCTCTCCATTTCAACCAGTCCACTATTGTTCATACTAGGAACTGTAGTATCAACAGATCTTGTTTTCTGCTACTGTTGTGCCCATACTTGGTGGTGAGGACACAAGAATCCTGCCCAGATGGTTCTGACTGCAATTACAGCATTGAGCACTTAATTCTAACTCACCTCCTGTTCTGTATAAACTATTTCTCTGTTCAGTCCAAAATTTCAAGGATCGTCTCATAAACACAAATGTGGTCATGTAAGGTCAGAAAATTCCAAAGAGCGAGTCTGTATGCATAGCTCTTACTGATCCTTTGCTGTTAACTCACCATAGAAACAAACCATGCTGAAGCTTCATGATACTCAGTTTATGAGAACATGGTGTTATTTGAAATGTAGCAAGGTGTTAGACATGACAGTAATCCGAACTTGGCATGCTTTCACAGGAACCACACAATCAAATAAAATAGGGCTGGAAGACACTTGTAAAGATGTTTTGTGTCCCAGAGCAGAATCACTGCTCTTAACTGTTCCTGAAGATGCTTCTTAAACAGGTCCAGTGACAAGGATTTTGCAGTCTCCACACAATTTATTGTACTCCTCCACTATCCTTACCATTGGGAAGTTTCTTCTTAAATTTAATTAAATCTCCCTGGATTCAGTTTAAGGCCATTCTTGCTTGTCCTACCCATGGAATACAATTAATTCTTTCTGCGCAGAAACTTGCTGAAGACTGCTATTGCTTTAGGGGTTTTTTCCTGTTTTTATGATCTGACTTCTGCTATCCCATAGGTTGGATTTTCCTCATCGTGATCATTCTTAGTGCTCTTCTCTGGTCACTGGTAAGATGGTCCGCGTCTTTGAAACATTGTGCCCCAGGCTGGGCATAGTTCTCTAGCTGTTTCTTTAGAAAGTTGAATAAAGTGGAAAAAATACCACTTTTGTATATGACTTCTATTTATATGTCCCAGTTTGCTTTTATCATACTAACATGACAGTATTGACTTATGTCTTTAATATGTTTTTCATCATAGATGTAAAGTTTAAATTTGAGTTTTCTTTAAATTATGTCCTTGTAAAAACAGAACTTCCAATAATTAGGTCTATTAAAAATATTTAAAGATAAACTTTCAATTTATAGTATCTAATGTGAAACTCAGACATTAACTTTGTTCTTCTCCACTGATTATCAATTGGATATTTCAGTAATGGCTGATGTGCCTTCCTCCCATACTGCAAAAGCCTGATACGACCATCTGTATAATATTTCCTTTTGTAGTTGCAGTCTCACTCATGTCTCTGGGTATGGATTTGTAAGGGCAGTGGTAAATCAAATCAGTTAGTGTTTAAATAATTGGAGCCCTTTCAATCAGTAACTCTTTAATAAATATGTAATTCCTCACATTTTGATTGGCCAAGAGAGTTTGATTTGTATAATTACTGTAACTTTATTTGTAATTACTTTGGTACCACGTAGATCCATACTCTTTGACGGATGGCTTTGGTTTCTAGCTTGCAGGGTATTGGGATGAGAATCTGTGCTTATGATGCTTTGTGTCAGCACCCCTTTGCCAGTCACAGTGCAGAATGTTTATAACTGAAAATACATTGCAAAGAGAGGTATTTATTTCTGCCTTCTAAATGGCTAAGTCTATTCTAGGGTAAATCCTCTTTTGGCATTTGTTCTTTGCATGTTACTTTATGTATATTTTTGTAACATCTCTGTATTACTTAACAAAACTAGTCAGTCCTCACATCTGTCCTCTCAAATTGTAGGTTCTGTTCTAAGAATTTTGCTGTTGTCCAGAGCAAAACGTTTGAGTATGTGCTTCCTTTTGTTTTATATCTGCCTCACCTTTTCTTTTAATTTATATCTTGATTATGGTTTTTTGTTAATAATTTGCTTAATAATCTCCATGCTTATTTCATT
>VZTV01037224.1:0-11561 GCA_013400875.1 Anhinga rufa
AGGGAAGAGGGGACTTGAGGTAAAGGAAAACAAGCTACGGGAAATGACATACAGTACAGTGCTTCAGACAGGAGAAATACCATAGAGAGCCAGGAAATTGTCATCATAGGTAACATCAGTCTCGAACACTGATTCACTGCTCTCTTTAAAAAGGTTTTCTTATGCATCTGTATTCCACAGTTATTTGTCAGTATAAGAAATACAAGAACAAAGATGAAATGTCAGCAAATATATCAAGCTCTTGCCTTCTTTTGTATGATATGCTTTCCAAACTGCCAATCCAATCTACCAGTTTTCCAGCTTGAAAGATGTAGCTTATTTCAGATCTTGTAGGAGCAGATATTGCTAATAGCAGTGAAGGGCTTGTATTATGGCAAAATCATGTTCAGATTAGATAGAAGGACCAGATTCACTCTTTCTAAAATTTCCTTTGGAAGTTGGATGGCTGTTTTCCACAATTTTTAAAACCTTTTTTTTTTTTTACCTTTTATTGAAATAACTATTAAATCATGCCAATGAATCTCCCTTCATATTGTAATGACAACATTTTGAAACAGCTGAGAGCCTGGATGGCTTCAGGAGTTCTAACAGTTGTGGCCGTGCGCTCTCCATCCTTGGGGGTAGTCAAAATGCAGCTGGACTCAAAACCCAACTCTGAGTAGCTGGTCTGATCCAAAAGCTGACCCTGCTCTGGACACGATGACCTCCTGGAGTCCCTTCCAACATGAACTATCCTTTGACCCTTTGATTTATGTTATGTCCCATTTGGACAACATTTGAGAAATTCTTGTTTTTAAGACTTTTTCAACATCTCTGTATAATTTGACCTGCATCTGGAAACCTATGTGAGAGATGATGCAATTCTTCTGACTGAACTTATGCTACATATCTAACTTTTGGGTAGTAAACACTAATTCCCAGCACTTTCTCCTTAGGCTGGGCGCATTTCAGGGGATACCATATGCCAGAGATTGTTCTGAACAGGATTTTGGATGTGATCATCCTGTTTTGGGCAGAAAAAAGCTTGGGCATGTCAATGAAAATTGGCCACATCACTCTGTTACAAACTAGAACAGACTTAGCCTATTACAGCCTCACAACAGGATCCCTAAAGGATCTCCTGTAGAAAAATTTGCTTCTCTGAATTATATAAATATAGAACTCATATTTAAATTATACTAAATTGCATAAGTTCGAGGACCTACAAACAACTTGCTGCAACACTCCTGTCCTCTGAACAGGAGGAGAGATCAGGGAGGGTGACGAGGTGCCCTGTGAATCCATGGGGTTCCTGTGGGAATTGATTTCCATTCCAGACAGACTTTGTGTGTCTCCTCTGAATTCAGTCCCCTCTCAGCTTACCTGCTGCTTATAGAACACGAGCAGTCTAGCTTATTACTTGGCCATAATTCTGTGCAGGAAATAAAAACATTTCAAGTCCAGCTATAATACATGCTGAGGGCTTTTCTGAAGGATGAAGTCTGATACGGTATTGTGGAACCCATCATCACATAGAACAAAGAGAGGTAGGGGATAATTCTCAGATATGTGGTGAATTCTAACACTGATAAGGAAGCCAACACCTTGAAAGACACTCTAGGATATGCTGAGAATTTCAACAAAACTAAGGCAATAACAGGGATTTCAAGGAAAGTAGGACATCCAAATTCCTGCCTTGCTTTTTTTGATTTCTTTTGGAAATCAGACCTAAAGAATATATCAGTCAAGTATTAAAGAGAGGAGCACTGAGAAAGGAGACGTACATCCTGGATGTATCAATCTCTTTTTTTAATTAAATACCATTTTAAAAATAAAAATATTCAGTGTTTAAAATTTCTCTAGCAATATGCAGAAATTGCACCATAAAAGGATAATAAAATTTGACACCAGCTGGTGTCTCAGAGTTCTTGTATGACATTCAAAGAGGGAGGGTTATAATAAACAGCAAGGTACAATGGAGTATAATGTTACAGATATATTGCACATTTGCTCCCTTAAACTTGTTTTTTTAATATTCTTTAGCATCATCTCATCTATAATTATCAAGTGGGACACTTCAAGGAGATGAGTGTATTAAAGTGGATTTGTCTGGTCTTCCTTCGTTATTAAAAGAAATAAAATAAGGGAAATCATAGACAGATCATTAAATGCAATAACAAAGCAATAGAAAAGATAAAGGGGAAGAATCTGTTTCATGCAGGATTTATATTTAGTGCTGAACAGTGGGGGTTTTTCCCCTGTAGTTCTGCAGATCAGGTCACTGGAGAAAGAAAGGATTATAGGAACATTTGCAGTGGGATACAGTATTATTTAGGTTTGAAACTGATGAATTGTGAAACATTGATGAAAATGAAGAGTGCTACAAATCACTGCTGTTGAACCCTTTTTGATCATAGTGAGAAGCTGACAACTGAAAAGAAACTAGCTACTTTCTAGAAATATATTGCTACAGTTTGGCTTGAAAGCTCTCTTTGTGAGTCACTCCATCTCTTCTGTAAATAGTCATTATTAGAATGGCTTGAACCAAGGCTGTTGATTCTGACAACCCTGAATTTTGTGAAAGTCCATATTTGAAATCAAAACTTCTCTGCCACTTGGGATCATTTCAAATATTATATATATAAAGATCTCTTCATGTGTTAATGCTTTACAAATTCAGCCTTAAATTAATTAACGCTAGCATGATCTTATGAAATGCACAGAAATGAATCTACTGTGGAGTAAAACAAAACACTCAGTATTACATGTTTTATTTCAGAGAAGGTTACTCCAAAGTAGTTCCATCTCTGGTTAGGAACAAAACAGAAATAAAATCTTAAATACTTAATCCCTAACCAGTCAAACCCAGTAAAAACCTTCTCACAATCTGCATGGTTAGGCATGGGCTACAAATGGAGACTATATTCATTTTAAATACCCCAGTGCCTAAAATAAGAAAAGGTCATGGAAAAAATTTGGATTTCTGCTCAGAATCCCTACTCCAAAAGAATGTAATCAGAAATAGGTCAGGCAGGAGGCACAGAAACACTATCCCAAGGGTCTGCTGGTTGCTCCCCAGATGAGGCCACTCCATCCCCCAGGAATAGCTGCCCACTCTTTCAAAAAAATTAGTGAGGGTTGATTAGTGGGTCTCCAGAGTATATATAGTATGTGTGGGTGTTCTACTTGCCCACAGCATCTCCAAGCTCTCCAGGGGAAACTGGAGAGAGTGGTCTTGGTGCAAACATCCTCAAACCCTCCTTTGCTAGCCTCTGTCCTCTTGGGCAGCCTCTAAGAGGGTCCAAGGGCTTCTGCACCTCCTCGGGTATATCTGTGAAGGTAACATAGCAAAGAAAAAAGACTGGCCCTGTATAATGTCTGCCCAGAGAGGTGGTTAAGTCACCATTCCTGGAGGTGTTCAAAAAAACATGTAGACATGGCACTTCAGGGCATGGTTTAGGAGACATGGTAGTGTTGGGTTGATGGTTGGACCTGATGATCTTTTCCAACCTTAATGATTCTATGATTCTAAGATACACATGTACACTGAACTGTTGCTTGTAGCCATCCTTCCTATGGCAAAGATTCCAGCTGGCAACAACACTCTTCCTTGCAGACCATATTGCAGGAAGGCTGCTTCCAGGAGATCTAGACAGGGGGGTGCCCGTTTGGGTTCACAGAACAAAGGAGGTTGCTGGGTAGTAGGTGCATGTGTAGCCTTGTGTCATTTGCCAGGGCCAGGGTTCTTGAAGGAGGTGTTTGGGCCCTCCTTCAAGAAGGACAGGGAACTGCTTGAGCAAGTCCAGTGGAGAGTTACCAAGATGATCAGGGGACTGGGGCATCTCCCTTATGAGGAAAGGCTGAGAGACCTGGTTTTGTTCAGCCTGGAGAAGAGAAGGCTGAGGGGGGATCTCAATACTTATAAATATCTAAAGGGTGGGTGTCAGGAGGATGGGACTGGACTCTTTTCTGTGGTGCCCAATGACAGGACAAGGGGCAACGGGCACAAGTTGGAACACAGGAGGTTCCACTTAAATATGAGGAAAAACTCCTTTCCTGTGCGGGTGCCAGAGCAGCGGCCCAGGCTGCCCAGAGAGGCTGTGGAGTCTCCTTCCCTGGAGCCATTCACACCCTGCCTGGACGCGGTCCTGTGCCCCCTGCTCTAGGTGTGCCTGCTCACACAGGGGGGTTGGACAAGGTGATCTCCAGAAGTCCCTTCCAACCCCTACCATGCTGTGATTCTGTATCCACTGGGGCGTGTGTTTGCTATTATTCTGTACAGTGAGAAGGCAGTGGCCTCTCTGGGACATTAGCTGGTTCCTCAGCAGATAACAACCCTAGTGCTGCTGTTTTCTTAGCTCAAGGTGCCATATGAGACAGTCAGCCAAGATAACAGGTCGCCCTTCCCCAGGGCAGAGAGTGTAAGAACACAAACAGTTAGGTAGTGTGGTTATCACTGTATGTGGTGAAAATAAGATGCTGATCGAACCAGCAAAAGCAAGAGGCAAGCAAGAAGTAATACTGTTTACCATATGATCAGTACATTGAAGCTAATATATTTTAAAAATAAGTATTTGAAACACCATCACTCTTCACTCATTATGTACAATAAAAGCTGGTATGTATTTTTAACTTTATTTTAATTAATGACAATGTGCATTTGGTAAAATTTTCTTTCAACTGCTCATTGACTACATAGATTTTACAAGGAGCTTCTGGATCTACTACATCTACTAACATCTTCAGTAATGAAAACATCCAGCTTTTTGCAGTCATATTGGTGAATTAAATACTAATAGGATTGATATTGGCAAGGATATCAAAAAGAAAATATATGTGGAGCTCAGAAGTGATCACATCTGTTTAAAATAACACATCTTTAATGGGATATTAGGACAAATTGGAAACTGTGATTAATCTCTTTACTTTTTAGAAGCTTTCTAGTTTACAAGAGATTTTGGAATACCCTACATAATTACCCTAATGATTTATTAATGGATAAGAACGAGGCTTAGAAGAGAAGGTGATACCTTTATACACAGTGATGTAGGCGGATATACCAACTCTGAGGGACCCAAGTTCTCATTCAGAAGCCACTGATCTCAATCTAAGTACAGTTCGAGAACTGTTGCTGTGAGTTAAAATTACTCTATTAGTCAGACTGGGACTTGAGTCTAACTTGAGAGAAAAAGGTGGTTGGAATATAAGGAGCAAGAGGAAAATTTAGAAAGGAACAGGTGAGAAGGTTGATAACTCCAGTAAGTCAGAAGGATGGGCAGGTAATTAATGGTGAGGAGACACAGAAGATTTAGCAGGAGGTGAGGATCATATGTGCCGTCAGACTAATAACACTACAGAATCTATGATTTTTGAACCAGGCACCTCTTCCTTTCTTAGTAAATGGGATTTCCTAATATACCTCTTGATAGATAATAATCATGAGCAGCACAAATACTTTATATATCCTAATTTCCTTGCTTTATTAATATTTTCTGATATCATACAGAGATTAGAAGTAGAGATTAATAGACAAATACAGATACAGAAAGACCTATAATCCCTACCTATCTAGGTATAGCATATTATCTGTAGTAGCCACGCTACATAAAAAAAAAAAGCTTTGCCAGTGTGACATTTCAAAGGCTTTGATTTTCTTTCTGTAACTAAATTGCCTACAATCTATTTCTATAAGCTTCTGCAGAAAAATATTCAGCTTTCTATCAGACTGAACCTTCACTTGTTCTGAGATACTGCAGAGTTTTAAACTTTATAAAACAACTGGTAAGCAAACCATCCTAATCTTCCATTACAGTAATTTTCCTTGCAACTTCAAGGTTTTTCATCAAGTAGCAGAGACAACATCTAAACTGAGGTACTATAGAGGTACCTCCTGGACAGAAAATACAACAACTGCTTATTGTTAGAAATATTGCTAGAGAAAAGGAGAAGGAACCTGTTGTTAGAAGCCAATAGCCATAAACAATGCATACTGGTCCATAAAAGCAAAGATGGGAGTGACCTTAAGAATGTAGTGACAGAAAGAAAGGTGGCCATTCATGGGGGCAATGGGTTTTGCCTCAGAGCACCGAGAGGTCCACTGCTCACAATTTGAAAGGGGCAGTACATTAAGAACGTTTCCAAAAACTGCTATATGATTCTGCCAACATCCAGACATGAATTTGGATTCTGCTTACTTTAATAAATAAGAAGGTCTTGAGTGGCAGTGGTGGATACTGAGAGAATATTCTGGAGGTATAAACTGTATATTCACTATGTCTTTACAACTTCTTCAGGCATCTTCTAGTAGCCGTGGTCAGAAAGTGCAGCCCCTTCCTGAAAGCTGTTGTGGCTCTCCTTACCATCCTACGTACTTGTCTGATTGATTTTGCAGGTTGAGTTGATAGGGAACACAGATTTAGAGGGTGAGAGGTTAATAGATGTACATGGGAATAGATTTTTTAACCGAGAAAAGTATAGTGTTGGTTTCCATATATTGTGACTCTTTGTATATCCATTACAGAGCCCCTTGATTTATACAAGGTTTCTGACAGATGAAAAAGCTACAGCATTTTTAGTTCAGGCCTTGCTGTCTTATGTGAACTGCATCACAGAATCACTTGTTAAGGATGTGAAGGAGCTGGTGTTATGTTAACTAGTATCCTTGAGCAATTTAATACTAATTAAAATTGTTTGTTATTGTTTCACACTGTTAAATTTTAATTAGAGTGCATAGATCTCTCTCTTGACTACTGTAAACTTAAATAATAATGTTTTAATTCCAAATATTAGCTGCCATCTCACTGTATTTTCCATAACTTCAGCAAACCTTGAAACACACTGTAGAATGACACCAAAAAAATCCTACCACGAAATGTAAAGGTAATAGTCTTTATGTTAGGGTGAATTCCTCTCATGTTCTTTGCATTTTAAGCTTGCTTTTGTAATCTATCCTGTTCAATTATTTCTGAGTTCCTAATCAGGGTTACCTATCTCCTGTGATGTATTGAATCACCCAGGAAATTGTCCATTGTTTAACAATTAACCAAGCTCATTTCTACCTCTAGCAATAAACATTTAAGAGTTCTGAATTGATATTTGCCTCTGAGCTTTTAAAAATATAAATTTGTATAGCAAGAAAGTTAGCTACCAGAAAATTCAGGTTTCTTGCACATATCTAGACAAAGGTGAAGAAATCACTTTCTTCACAGGTGTTTAAAAAAAAAAAGCAAGGTATTGCTTAGCCTTAAGGGCTTGTCACTTTAAATTTACTCTAAAAATATAATAATGTTTTATTCAAAATGGAGGATTTATCAACAAACACATGATAATTTACTGAAAGCTTCCAACTGTGGCAACTTGGCAAAGCAACACATTTTGGCATTTTATTCTTTCTGTACATATGTTTCACTCACTTAAATGTCATTGAGAATTAGGATGCGCATTCATCAAGACAGTCTACCACTTTAGTACCAGATTTGTCATCCTTTATCTAACAAGTAGTCCCATTGAAGTTAGTGGGTGTAATCCTGATTCTGAAATAGTTAAGAGGAGTCAGTAAGCACATATTTTCAGTAAGGACTGTGGGTTTATAACACACACTGTTTCCTAAAGAAAGAAAGTCTTTAAGTATAGTAATCTGATGTTGTGGCTCCATCTTGATTTCTTGAGTTTATTTACCTAAATTCCTTTGGAGTTTCACTTGGACAGCCCTGTATTTCTCTTTGCTGTTCCCTTAGTCCAAGTAGCTTCTACCATCACCTTTGAGAACCCACTGATTACTTGGGCTTATTTTCAATTATGAGAGGGAAAAATAAGAGAACCACAGGCACTTTTTCCTGGTAAGTTTACAGCATTTTAATTAAACCCCAGCCAGAAATCTTGCCATCTGCAACTGACGTGCATGCTTTCTGCTGCTAAAAAGCAAAAATAATTTGTCTTTAGCACGATAATGAAAATACTAAAATAATAAATTAATTGATCTCCTTAAAAAATAATTTTGCCAACTTTTTTCATTAATAGGGTTACTTCAGCTTCCCATATTTGAATAGGCCAGTTTGTTCAAAGCCAGACTCTCAACTTGACACTTGCTCTGTTAGCACACATTAAACAGCAGTGTACAGACTGCAAGCAGCTACTACAGACTGATCTACAGCTCAGTTTTGCAGCAGCAGACCAGTCCTTTAAACTATATGAATTATTGTTACAGTGTGAGAGTCTAACATTTAGGAAGTGCTTAAATAAAATCAGATATTTCTGACTTTCATTCCAACAATGGTAAACAAAACATGCCTGCAGATGACTAGTATAGACATTGGGCCATATTCTTAGTTGCTGACAATGAATGTGAGTGTAGCATGCTGTTTTACAATCTCTGAGGAAAACTTAATAATCCCACCAAAATGCATTAGTTTATATTTTTCAGTTTCCTTCAGATCTTTATAAAGAAGAGCTCTTACAAATCTATGCTAGTACTACTCATTACAGAAGATAGCACAACATGCGTAAAACTGAGATGACAGATTTTACAGGCACCCTATTTTTAATGCAATTAAATATGCCAATTTTTTCAGTATCATCTATCCATTCATTTTAATACACTAAGTTAATAAGTGCTTTGTTTTTCCCTCTCTGTTGCAAACAGGTAAATGGAAACAAGTCCCTATTTGCCATTAGATTATAAAGAAAAAAACATGAACAGTTACTACAAATGAAGTAATATTCCTTACTCTAGTCAGTGCACTTGTAAGGACTATTTCCAGTTTTACCTGTTAATATTTTATCCATGGCCTAGTAAAAGTTTTTTCAATGATGCAATGGTATGATGATCACCAGTGTGGTGATCTCTATTCAGTGGAAACAACTCACGTATAAACTACTCAGACTGAACTGCTATGCAGGCTTGTCATTATTCATTCAGCATAAGGTTTTCAGGTAAACAGTGAGTTTCATTTCTTCCATATTTTGGATTTCTCTCCTTCCACAATGTAAAGCTGACCTGATTGCCGGAAAACACTGAGTGCCCTTCTTTATTTGTGATACTTCAAGGGTAGGTAAACATCAGAAACAAAGATGTTAAGAACCCAGTGGATTTTGATATTGCAACGTACATGTTGTATGAAGGTAGCCTGAATGCTGTGATCTCAGTTCTGTTCTTTGGTAACCTCAGAGTGGTGAGGTCCGGTAAGAACCAACAGGAGGGAATCCACATAGAACCCAATATCCATGGGAGCACAGCACTTCACAAAAACAGGTATAAAAATATTCCCATAGGGTGATAAATTTGTATTTTTTTATTTCTACTATGATAATTTTGATGAAACTTTTTCTGAATTGACAGAAACAACTCTGGCTTTAAGCTCCTTCTCCTTCAGATGTTACTGTAAGGTAGTATGTGACCTTTTAGGATATTTATGATGTGAACTGAACTACCTTTAAAATTATAATCCTTCAACTGTCAGCACATCCTTGCAAAGTTCAATAGATTCATAAATAATGGAAGTTAATATTCCACTACAAAACTTATGTAAATTATAAAGGCAGATATATATGAGCTGGAAATAAAAACACAATACTTTTTTCCATTAGTATTACTTCAGGTTCAGAAGAGAAAAAATTCTGAGTCATATTCAGAATAAAATTTGTACTCCTGATGCTAGTAACTTATGTTTTTCTTTCAAGAAAGTTCATTCTTGCATTTTCCAGTGTGCTGATTTAGTCCTTTTGGCACTTACCCAAACTGAAAAGTAAAATAAAGCCTTGATGCTGCAGTAACATTTCCAGCCTCCTCTTTATCTCCATTGTATTGCAAATATTTATCCTTTGCTCTCATGCAGCCTCCCACTCAGAACAGTCTGCCAATCTTTTTAAAAGCTTAGGTCAGGAGATTCTTCTCAGCACAGCAAAGCTTTCTTGGAAACACAGGAAAGGTCATACAACAATAAGAGTAGCATCAACATTTTGGCTACAGGCCTTCATACCTAAATGGTTATGACTACTACTAGCATAATCATTGGTTCAGTAATAGATGCTTACGGTGAGGGCTGTAATTTAACCTTCCAAAACCAGTGGTGATTTTTCTAGGCGAGCTTTGTCTCAAGTAGGATTCAAAAAGGTATTGTTTGCATATATTAGTGAGCATGTATAACGTGCTGGTTTTATCCTTTCTTTACAGAGCTGGGAACTGAAATTGAGTAAGATTAAGGGTCCCTATCAGATAAAGGACTTGATTATCCAGAAGTAAAGATCTGTAACTTCGAAGCACCTATCCCTCCCTAAAGTGTGTTAGGCATACTAGTTGTTAATATGTTGCATAAAGAACATGAGGTATTTCATAATAAGATTTAGTACAACTAGTATGCAAAAAATCAGCAGCATGTCTAAAACCTGTACATTTAAGAAGACACAGGCTAGTGCCAAACAGTAAGAAAACAGCCGTCAGTCTTGCCCCTTGGAGGTGCTGAGAAGTAGATTCTTTCTTTCCTTTCAAGAGCTACCCTTTTTGTTTGTTTGTTTGTTTTTCTTCTGAAACATTTCCTGAAGAGAAGGGGGCAGTTCTGGTCCACTTTTCAGATCCTGTTGTGGGTTCTCAAGGGAGGCTTCACCTCACAGCTGCTCATCTGCAGTCTTCCCATAGTTCATGAAGAAAGAGAGAGGAGAGAGAATTATGTCTGTCAGCAGATTCATCCTATTGTACAATAGAAGACTAAGACAGACAGAAAACATTGTCATCAGAGACATCTGTTACATCTGGTGCAGCAGAGGATATAAACCAATGCTGAAGGAAGGTGTTTGCTGCACCTTAGAAAAGGCTACAGGTCTTGCCCAGTAGAAGTGGACAAGCTGTATTCATCCATACCCAACATTGCCCACATTTACTCTTCTGTCCCTTTACTCAGGAGGGAGCAGAAGCTGGGATTTATCCGCCCCTGATGCAGGTACTTGGAAGTCAGCAGAGGTTTGATTAGGAAACAGATATATTCAAGATAGTTTCAGACTTCACTTGTCACAGCAGAATCCTGCTGCACTACCAAAAATTGTAAGCCAGCAAGTCACGCTGGCAANCTTCTCTCTAAACTCTCAAATATGTTGTGAGAACTGTTCAGCCATTTATGATTGTCCCAGTATCTTAAATATCAGTCAATCACGTTATCTTCTGTTGTTATTAAAAGAAGTTGAAGACTCCAGCAAAAGAAAGAAAGGTTCAAAGGAAAGTAAATGAACATAGCTGGATGTAGGTTAAAGTAGGTGGAGGAAATTATTTAGCTTTCATGGCCTGTTTATCAGAGGGCAACAATATTCAGACTATTTCACCAATGGTTATAGCTAGCCTTGGTTTGGGGATGGACTGGTAAACTTTTAGGGTGTCCAAAATCTTGAGGAATCCTCTTTCAAGGACTAGCTAGACACATAAGCTTTCAGCTTCTCATTTTAAAACACTCACCATGGATAGTTTTAACTAAGCTTAAAATAGTCTGAGCAAAACTCAAAAAAAGCTTTTAGGCAGCTACTTAATTGTTCAGTTACATTCTCAGGCACTCTTTATTTCAGGCAAATCACATTTTTAAAAAATCAGCCATTTCCTA
>VZTV01037230.1:0-22290 GCA_013400875.1 Anhinga rufa
AGGGTCTGTTCTAAATAACTGTCTCTATAAACTCTCTCTGTTTGTTTTTCATGACAAGGAAGTAAACAAAAGTGTTCTTGAGCTTTGTCCTTTTCCTGACTTGCAACTTCCTGTGGTGTTTGATTTCCTTTCTTTAGTTTGTTTTAATGGGTGATTTTGAAAAAAGCTATATCTTTAAAGTTACACTCTATTGAAAGAAGTGTTCAACTATGAAATTTGGTAGCGCATAAATGCAAGTTGTAGAATTGAAAGCTTGAAAATAAACATTTACTGGATTAAGGACAAGTGCCTCTTAAATTAGAAATTAAGTGAAGTATATTTATACAACTATTTTGAGAGGATGTTTTTAAAATCTAGTATATTTACCAAACAGAAGGCTTTAAGCATAATACCCTTAACTTAAGGAAGAACACATGCCTCTTTAAAATCTTTTGCTTTAGGATGTACAGCATGTCCAGAACAGCTGTCTTTGTTTAAAATTTATGTAACTGCTACCAGGTATAAAAAAGTATATTTGAAGAAAATACTGCCTTTAGGAAAACAGAAGGATGTGTCTTTTATCTGGCTATGATCTGATTAGTATTTTTAAAAACATTACGATGACTGCTAGAAAACCAAAAACATGGAAGCTTTGCAAAATCCTAAATGCCTCAAGCAGCCAAATGAATGTGGATTAAAACAGTAATGGTGTTAAATCTTGAGCGTGTCTTTCTTTCCTTGTGCAAGGAAGTCCCACTGAACTATAACGGAGGGCACTGGGACAGGGTCTCAAGTTGCGCTCTTTGTTTTGGAAGAGTTCCTCAGTTTATAGGTGTATGGTGCATAGCACTTGCATTTAATAAACAGATGAGCAAGATATGTGTAGTTCTTCCTATGTTACGCGTAGGCAGCTAATGGCACCAAGTAAATAGCTTGGGCAGCTCGGCTAGATTGTGCTTGCACTTGCCAGCTCTCTGTTGGTTTACAAGGGTTATAGAGAGCTGAGTTGCACATGCTCTTTTCACGCATCTAAGAACGACATGTGCCATATTCTCATGTAAAGTCAAGAGCTGTGAGGGACTTGTTTCTGGATTGAGATCATTGGTGAACCAAAGGTGTTCAACCTCTGAGTGGGATAGTTTGTTGCTTAAAGCAGAAACCTGGTTCTCACAGTAGATGCATATTATATGTTTTACCTGGGTCAGAATCTAGGGCATAAACCCTAACCTGGTTCACATTGAGGCTATTCAAGTTCCAGAGCTGAGCACTGATTTTCCTGATGTACTCTCCAGAGTCAGCTGTAGGGAAGGTGGGGGAAAAACTTGAGCTCAGTTCTCTTATTTATAAATAGACATGGTTTGATGGATGTTTCTCTTCAAGGCAGCATCAGCTGCTTATCCCTCTACTGCCTCCCCCTCCTGTGGGGCTGCTTGAAGAATCAATTCTCCCAGGTTAAAAGCAATCTCTCTTTTCTTTTTTTTAGTTCTCAAGAATGAACTAAACAAATCTATTTCAAATATCCTGGTACTCTGGCTGCTTTTTTTTCCTTGCTGATAACTGCTTTTGCTTTGAATTTTCTCAGCTTCCCTGACAGCCAAGCCTAAGCTTTGGCATCATTATTTTTTCAGATTACCTATTACTAGTCCCCTACTCTACAAGCTGTGAAGCTCCTGCTACTCAAGTGTTCAAAAAAACCCCCAGATGACCTGTATAGCTGAAGCTTTCCAGTAACATGTCTACATATGGCTTTGCAAAGAGTGAGACTTAATGCTTTACTGATTGACAGAGTGGTTATAAAGCTTTGTCTGTCTTTTCCACTAGCTGTACAAACCAGTGACCCTTTGAACTGAGCAGAATGATTTACAATTAACAGTGTTAACAGAGAACAAGTTTAGCAGTATATTAAATGGTAATTTAGCAATATTGAGAAACAGCTGATTGTCATTTAAAATTAAATCCCTCTGCCAACTAATCAAGCAATAAACACATCAAGAGGCACAGCTGAGTTATCACTAGAAAAATGTGGGGTCCTCCCTTTGTTCTGCTCTTCTGATTTGCTCAGGGAACTTAGTGAACTGGCTTGAAAAACTAATCTGGCAAATGAAAATAAAAAAAGTATTGGTGGAGTAGCAGTCTCTTCTTGGTGACTTGAACCAGCTCTTTATGATCAAATGAGGTCAAGGTAAGCCAGGGGGAAGTGGGACTTCTTCCTTTTGGCCGTAGTAAACTGCTAACTAAATTCGCAGTAGTCTCCTGAAAGTCTACCCAATTTTTTGTATGCAATTCAGTCTAACTGTAAAGGGCCTAGTTCTGCCCTTCACAATATACTCCTGCTGTTTGCCTTCAGTCAGATATAACAGATATAACTGCAAGGGGAACATGTTTTACAAGCTGTTCTAATGGAAAGTTAGCCATCTTCTTGATGATTTTTGTTGAATCAACTCAAAAGCAACAGATTGCTAGATCTGACTCAAATGACAGAGAGTGAACATTTGTGCAATAAAGGGCTAGCGGAATGGGTCCAGCCTGTTTGGTGGCGGTGTAAATTTACAAGATTAAGTATAGTGTGAAACTGTAAACTTGTGTGCAGTACCACTGCAGCTGATGCAGATTTGAGCTGCCTTATTTCCACCTGTGTTCATGGCCACACAATCAAAAAATTAGCCACTATATTGATAGATTTAGTTTTCACCTGTATCAGCTACCTAAACTAGCTCCTCTAACGATTATATGAGCACCAGTAATGCTGCAGACATGGGTGTGGGAATATACTGAGCTTGATTTACATGGTTAAAGTTGCCACTGAACTGCATCTTCAAGGAGAAGCTAACTGGGGAGCATAGGTGGGAAGGGATGAGATGAGACTATGCTTTCTGACTGGTTCACACACACAATATGAATAGATCTTTATGTCAAAAGAATAGACAGAAAAAAAGGGGAGGGCTAATAGATCCACAACCCAGATGTTAATGAAAAAGCATCTGTGTAGAAGGACTGGTGAGGAAAGTTATATATGGGAACTGACCGACTAGTTGATGTGTAGACTGGCCAAAAGAAGGGAAGGAAATGCAGCTACAGTTCCACGTCATCCTGACTCAGTCTAACTCCTACTTGCTGACCCTTTTTCACTGTATCAACTCTGCCTTTTTTCAAAACCTTCATTGACCAGCTTTTAAGGTAGAATCAGATGAGTGTTGGAACAAAGGCAGGCAGCAAAGATGACAAGGAATGATTACATCAACTGCTAAATAAGTAAGTTTAGTCTGCTGTGGAACTGCACCCCAGGATGTAGGGCAGAGTGACATGAGACAGTGACCCAATCTCGCAGCTCATCATTGCCTCCCATGCTGTCCCATTCCCCCTACCCTGTTGCCCCGAAATCTCTTGCTGCTTTGCTCTCCTCTCTGTTCCTTTCACTTTTCAGCCGTGTTATTCTGTCCTTTCCCTTGTATCTGCTCTGGCTCTCATCAGTTTCTTGTGATTCAGCTCATTAACGGAGTAGAAGATTATACACTTTTTTCCTACTTTCCTCCAGGCAGGTTAATGAGTTGAATTGACTTCATGGAAGAGTCTGGCAAACACTACAGCTGGCACAGAACAAGCAGCAGCCTGACCTAGAAAGGAGGGGGCTTAAGTTGATAGAAGTTAATCTTTAGTATAAGAAATAACTTTGCTTTACAGCATGCAGTTAGCTGAATCAACAAACTGATTTAGATTACAAAAATTGTTCTAGGGTTTTTGTCCTTCTTTCAGAGGGAGGCTGTGTTTTTACCTGCATTATATTTCCCTGATCTGGTTCACCAGCACAATCTTTTTGTGTAGCCATATAATTGAGGAATGAGCAGGAGGAGGTGGAGGCTACTTTTACTGGCAGAGCTGTCAAAGGAAGTGTTTATTAAAATACAGTCTGAATTAACTCTGACCAACAGTGCTTTCCTGGTTTTGCCTTTTTTTAGGGAAAAAAAATTTTTAGGGAAATACTGCTGCCTTTTTTTAAGGTGGCAGTATTTCTTCTAAAGTATATTGGTTTAATTTGTACTACGGGTCAGGAACAAGTATCTTTATTTAGGTTTATACCAATATTGGTGCTATTCTGTTACTGCTGTCTGCTGGTGTTTATTCTGTAGTTGATGAAGGCAAGAATGCTAATTTAGGCATGTGGGCATGTATAACTCCCCATGTAGAACTGATTCACTCAGAAGTCTTTTCATTTTGTTTTCTCCCACAGCTTTCCATCTACTTTCCTCTCTAATAATAATCAGTCTTCCTCAACTCCTGTGCAGAGTGTTTCTGCTCCCTCAGTCTTGGCCTCAGCCTCTGCTTCATTGCCTTCAGTAAGCAATTCAATAGTTACTTCAGGCATCAGTGAACTGAAGTCATCAAGCGGCAACAGGAAAGCTAGAGTTCTCTATGATTACGATGCTGCAAACAGCAGTGAATTATCACTACTTGCAGATGAGGTGAGAGTTTTCTATGTACCTTGATAATTTAAAAGTAAAATCAGAATGCTTGTGACTAGCCAGTTAAGGTGTGCTACATCAAGAAATCTCTGTAGTTTATTTTTTTTTAATTAAGCTTCAGTTGTACTCTTAGAGGGTTGTCCTGTACCTATATACCCTGATATTCTGTAGCGAGACCTAACATTTGTTACACCAGCTTAGCTTGCAAGAACATTCGCTAGACAATCAAGATGCACTTCTGCTGTCTTCTACCACACCTTTAGCNTCTGCTACCACACCTTTAGCACCGATAGCAATACAATTAGTCTTTCAGACATTAAATGTTGCAATTTGGGAAGAATAAGAAAATACAACCACTTCTTGTTTTGATGGTGGTGGTTGTGTTGTGTTTATTCCTGTTCCAATACAATTGCAGTCTTAAGTCAGAGAACCTGTACAAAGCAGATGGAGATACACAATGAAGCAGGGTGCATGCACCTGGTAACGTGACTGTAGCTTAAGAAGAGCATCCACAAAAAGGTTTTCAGACTTTTTGGTTTTTTAAACATGCATCACTTAAATATTTCTATTTGACTTTTTTCTTATCTAGACAGTGACTTAGAAGCTGTGGCCCAAGGTTTTCTGTTAAGATGTAGGACATCAATACCATCTATCTGTCTTTCTATCATGTACTTGAAGATCCAATGAACTTTCTTTTAGATTTCCTGTTAAAGTTGATGGCGATCTACAAGATGTATAGATAAAAATAATAGAAAAGAAACAGTAATTAATAGAATTTCATCGGAAAGAAAGGAACTTTAAAATATGCTACTATATCCACTTCTTTTCCATGGACCAGTGAAATAATTTTTATGAGCCCTAGATTATGTTCCATGGATGCTTATATTAAATGTTCTATTTAACTTGGTTAATCTCAATTCTAAGAACTTGGAAATCACCTGAAGGTAGACTGTAACTTTTTTCCAGGCAAGGCAAAGTTTAATAATGTGTTTCTGTTTTTTAGGTGATAACAGTGTACAGTATCCCTGGCATGGATTCAGACTGGCTGATGGGTGAAAGGGGAAATCAGAAAGGCAAAGTGCCTATTACTTATTTAGAACTGCTAAACTAGATGGTTGGCCTGAATAAAGACTGTCAATTATGGTGACACCATATTTATATACAATTAATGTTATGTAAGCAGGTTTAAGTGTCTTCCATGTTATTGTCTTGAGGGACAAATACCAGCCATTACAAACTGGCTTTTCTGCCAGCACAGTTGCATGGTAAATACTCTATTCAAACTTAATGTGTTTAAAGCTTTTACTTCATGTGCCAAGAACATGTTTCCTACAGATTTGTTTTTACTGAAGTTTTCACTAATACAAGCTTCTACTTTTGAGTAATCTAGATTGAAAGCAGGAGGTACTGTTTTCTACTGAAATTTTTCATTAATGGCAAAGCTTTTCTTCACAAAATAAACTTATTGTGAACCGATGCAGGTGTAATGCATGTTATTTGAATAACCAAAACCAAATGTGAAACATAAACTTAAAGAAGTCCATATGGTCCTGTTCCCAGTGCTTGTGGAGTACAGATGTGCTGAGGTATATATGGCTATCTGCTGAGTAGCTTGTGCATTTAATCACCTTTGAAAAATGAAAATGGTTGTTTTCTCTCTGTTGCAAGTTTAAGGCAAATTGCCTGTGTGTTAAGATTTTAAACTGCACCTAGGTGGGTTGACACAAGCTAGTGACATATGTTCTGACTTGTTTTAATCTTGCCTTGTATTTTTTTCCCTTTAATTGCTTTCCAGAAAAGAGGCTAATTCAGTTTGATTAGTAATTACTAAGATTCTTTCAACTGCAAATCAGCCTTTATGTTAAATTAAGCACTGCGTTTTGCTAACCAAATACACAGTCTCTCTTCATTTAAGTAGTTTTATAGATGAGCATGCATTTGTTCAGATTACAGGTTTTAATGAAAATCTGCATTCACAATTCTTATGCAACAGTTTATTGTCATGTTCTAATTGGATTCAATTACTGCTACACGTCTTTGTTTTGCAAAAGGGCCTCCTTTAAATATGTGGGAAGGAAAAAAAAGATTTTGAACCTAAAAATGGCTTTAACAAGGGTAATATTATTTGCAAATAGCATAACTCCTGAACATTGCACCCTTTAATGTTTCATAAATAGATTTTTAAGGCTGTAAAAAGATTAAAAGGATAGATTGAGGGGAAACTTTTTTTTAGTTCCAGTATATTTAATTAATTGGGTTGGACTGGTTGAAGGAAATCCATTCCATTGAGAAGGAAATTACTCTCCTTGCAGAAGATGCAACAGTGACAGAAGTCCACTTCAGCTCTCGGGGAACACTGGTACCAGGTGCTTAGCTAATTACTTCTGATCAGCAACTTTGTTTGCAACGACAATTCTTTACAAAAATTTTAATGTGGTCATTGCAAACATAGCAATGAAACTTTCTGTGATACAGATTACTGCAGTGGGATAGATAAAATTGTATTCATTTAGGTGATGTGGTTGTTTAATTAAAAAGTGATGATTTTTATTTTGAACTGCACTTCCAGAAATAGTCTCTTTCATTTTTTGAGTGCAGAGGTTACATTAAAATAAATACATTGATTTGGTTCATCAATTGCAATCTTCTTGGGGTATATACAAAGAAAATCTTAGATTTACTCGGTCTTTTAAATGCAAAGGTTAGAGGAAACAATTGTAATAATTACCGTTGAATTAGAAATAACCATGAATAATTCATGATGCATTAAATAAAATCAGTAGGAAGATAAAGGCCTATGGTTCAGAAGGGAAAAGACCAAACACTTTATTTAATCACAGTGCTGGTCTTCTCCAGTCCTCTCTAATGTGAACTGCCATCAAATGTATTTTAAATTCAAATCAATATTATTAATTTGACCTAATTTATAGATTATTCAAGAATACATATGTAAAGTAATTAAAAAATGTAATTGAGTCTTTGCTGTACTGGACCATGTACTTCCTATTTAAATGCAACGAAGTGTTACAGAGCAGCATTTAAGAAGATGGTGGGGGTTTAGTGAAATATAAGCAGTACAGCTTTGTGAAGCAGCAGCCAAAATTACTTTTTGTTGTATGGCAGCAGCTGAAGCTATGTGTGAGGGAAATTGCAGTTGACCCCTTAGTCTAACAAAACTGCAAATCCATATTCTCAGTTCTCCCTGTCTCTGTTTAATTTCAAACCAAAAGTAATTTTCCTCTGAAGTAAAGAAATTTGTTACTGTTTTCTTAAACTCAATGATCTTGAGGTTCTCTGTTGTACCATTGAGAAGGGAGGCTGGTAGAAAAGTGCTTCTTTAACACTAGTATTAAGCTGCATAGAACTTTGCTGCAGGTAGTCCCCAAACTCAGCCTCTTCAAATGTCATTTTGTGGGGAACTTTCAAACAAAAATTGACTGGACTTGTTTGGTTTTGCTTTCTGACTCAATAATTTTCACAACAAATATGAAACTAACTGATGTTGGCTTTGGGTGTCTCATTTCTTCGGTTAATTCCCTGTTTTCTTAGAACAAGCTTTATTGGTTGAAAGGAAAAAAGGTAAACCAGGCCAGAAAAACCCTACATGAAAGTTCCAGACATTTGGAAATCAGATTTCAAACATGGAACAAGGCATAGACTATGCATTACTTTATATTTAGTAACTGGTTTGGCAAGATAAGTGCATTCTGAATTGATACCTAAGGCTGCCCAGAGAGGCTGTGGAGTCTCCTGCCCTGGAGCCATTCCCACCCCGCCTGGACGCGGTCCTGTGCCCCTGCTCTGGGTGCGCTGCTCACGCAGGGGGGTTGGACAAGGGGATCTCCAGAGGTCCCTTCCGACCCCCACCGTTCTGTGATTCTGTTATGTGTGCATGGGGGGATAAATACTTCCATTGCTGTTCAGTGCATACCTTTATTCTATATTTACTTGGATTTTACTTCATTTTTCTAATTAATGCTAAGATTTTGGACAATTTCAATCGGAATAGCCATCCCACATATGCTCTGTAACAAACCTGAGTGAGTTTTCATCAAAGATCATCAGCGTTTGTGGCAGATGGGATAAAATACGGCATCATTAGTGTGAGTAAACGAATACTTTTAGAAAACTAAATACTAGCTTTAAATAGTTTCTACCATAATTGCTGGTTTTAATGCTTTCTTAGTCAGGCTAAGCTTGGAAAGTAACTCGTACTGATTCTTAACAGAAATCCTGTTTTGGAGTTTTTGCAATCGATTAGATTTTTATAATACTGATTCTGTTTCTTTCTAGAGTAGTGTTGTATCTTGGAGCAGAATTCTCTACCGTATGGAAATTTTGGCTACAGGTAAAACCATCAGTATATAGTGTCTTAATTCAGGCAAACGTGTGTGGGAAGGTGGAGGAGGGAAAGAAATACATCCATGAAGTACATCACTGTGCAAAGATACCGAACCTAACATAGGGCTCTGCCCAAAGTAATTAGTCTTCTGAAATGCAGGCATAATTAGCCCACGAACAACACTGTGTTATCACAGCTCTACTGCCTCTGGGATTGGAGCTAGCATCTCTGGATCTCAAATACAGTATGTGAATTAGTATGCTGCCATATTAATTCTTACAGTGTCACCAGCTTGGGTACCTCTGTAATGTGAAATTTATTGAAATTACAGAAGTGGCAAGAAAGGGTAGACTTAAGCCCGTATATTCGAGTTGTCAGGATATCCAATACCTTTAAGGAACACTGTAACGAGAGTGTCTGTCTTGTTTCAATGCAGGTACGGTAGCAGTAGACTAAAGCAGTAATACGAAGATTTGAAAAATACAAGGTTTAATAACTGTAGGTGCTCTGCTAAAACAGAACTTGAGAGAATTACTTACAAACTGCTAAAGCAGTGACCATCAAGTCCATGTCCAAAAGAAGCTTCCAAAAGATGGTTGTGATGTACTGGGGGAAGAGAAGCAAAATGGGAAATGCCCAAATGTGAAACCTAAAGATAATTTGACAAATCCATGCAAGTAATTGGAGTTTATGTATATGCTTAGCATATGGCTTATACTAAGTAACTGCTGAAAAAGTACATAGGTGTGTTCTGGAACAAAACATTGGCAGAATACATGATCAGAGTGATTCACATTAAATACTTATATATGGTACTTGTAGCTTGAATTTTTTGGATGTAGGTAGCTGTACAATTGGGTCCTAAGTCTGGCCACAGGATGCAGCTTCATAATTGCAATTTGCTGTATTTTCAGTAGAAGAAACACACATGACAGTTCCACTTTTAAATCTGGCTCAGGGAAGAGGTAGCATTTAAACCATTTTGGTTCTGCTCTCAATGATACATTTAGAGTTTAATCTGGGAATTAATTTAAAGCATCAATAGATTAAATGAGATTAAATAGAAATCAGTTAATTCCTGAGTGTTTGATTATCAGCACTGAATAATGGCCTCTTAGATCTCAACTCAGGTCTTTTTGGAAGGTTGTGCAAGAGTGACCTTAGGTCATATCTAGGAGCCTAGATGTGATAATATGTGGAAAACTAGTTAATTTGCCCCTACAGTGTTTCAGAATAATTAATGATGCAAAAACTTGATGTACTATATGCAACTTCAGTGCATCTGTGTCGAATGTGGCTTTTCATATATTACACCTGGCCTTTCCAGTCTCCTCTTGAAAGACTGCTTTCTCCCATGCAGCTTCATTAAAGTTCATTCTATGAGTTTGACATGTTTTCTGTCCATCCTTCACAGTTGCACTGATGCATCCACAGAACCACTTTTAACACCAATTGTCATTTTAATATCCCATGACAATGCTTTCTACTCTTGTCTCTGTCAGTCATGCCACAAAATAAGCATCAAAGTACAAAGTATGTAGCTGCTTTTGCCAGAAGATTATGGTCATGCTTGCTTGGTTCCAGCAGCAAGTTTGTGCCGTCAGCATTCTGTCCATCTGGCTTTTAGACTTGGCAACAACACAGACATTATAATGATGTTCTTTCAAGCACAGGCATTTGGGAATATATGCTGACTCCAACAAGTACCAGTAATTACACGGTACTATTAAATACAAGGTACTACCGAGGTACCCTAGCAGAATCCACTGGGGATATGGATTACTTCATAATGGCTCTGCTCTTTCTTCAGAAGTCATTACACCTTTAAATATTAAGATGTCCATGTCAAAATTTAAGGTTTAGTATGACAAAAAGTCTCCTTTGTATAGAACTTCCTTAGCATAATGCCAGTAATCACTGGAAGATACATTTAAGACATAATATATTGAACAGAAGCAAATTAGTGGTATATTTTTAGGTTAGTGGTGCCGAAGGTCTGGATTTCTAGGAATCTATCTGTTGGCACTATCTCATCTGTCTTAGAATAATTCTCCTGTTTTCTGTATATCTAGTGGTACCGAATATAGAGATGCCTTGAATTTTGCTTTGTCTGTCTTCCTTTCTTAGCTCACTCCCAGGTCTGACTCTTGCTGTGAAACTGGCCATCAAGGCTTTCGGAATATTCACCCCCAAAACAAACTCAAGTACTCAGAAGTAAATAAACAGCTCAAGAAGGCAGGAATTGCTAATTCCCAGTGACTGCAGTATTGGAAGAAATCCTGAGTATGGTCTGTTGTGGATTTTTTTACAGAGCAGTGAAGGGCAGGGGGCGCATGCACCAATCAACAGGATATGTGAATGATAAATTCTTCCTCAGTGTGTAGTACAAAAAGTTCCTCTAGTGCAGGGTATAGTCTCCTATATCCATACAGATCTGTAGGTCAAATCTAGAGGAAAACTGTATTTAGGACTTATTTTGCTGTACATCAAAGGATTCCTGTCAGCTTTGGTGAGGGCTGAACTGGTCTGGCAGCTTACTGATAGCCTAACTGTGGTAGGCCGGATCTTTACTCATGCATCATAGCCAGGGATTTATATATGATGACTTAGGATAGCAAGTGGGGCAGGATTGGCCTCATGGTGTTTTGTATAGCGAAGATGTAGGTATTCTAGATTTTACGAGGAGCTGGCATGGGCTTCCTGAATGATAGAACATACCAAGAATATATTGCAATTTGGAAAGCAGAAGAACAAATATAAAACTTGTTAGGACTTATGCTGGCTACCTCCTGACTGTGCAAACACCTTGTCTGGCATTTCAGAATCAAAACTATTATTCACTGTAAACAATTTTAATGCTGGTGTCTACGTAATGCCATCAGAATCGATTGCAATAGCTGAACTGTATTTCATCCTACCTTGAAAGCTGGGAGGGCTTAAAAACTGACCTTGTGAAATAGATCATTGGTCTGGGGTTTAAGCCAGGTGCTGCAGTACTGTGGAACTGTATGGGAACAGCAACAGACTGCTGCTTCCTTTGTTTTAATTTTAAAAGCCCCAAGAATTTGCCATTTCAGTGTTGTACACAGAAAGGCACTCATGACAGCCCACAAATACGAAATGCTTATGGAACAAATGTTCTCCATATAGTACTTCCTGACTCGGATTTCTAGCAGGAGTCCCATTAGTAATTTTTGTGCTTTCACCTGGAAGGAACAGGCAAAAATATTCCCATTTGTATTCAGTACAAAATACTTCAGCAGACAGAGAAACAGAGTTTCAGTTCCCCAGTAATGGAGACTGAAATTGTCAGTGGAAGGTAGTGAAGCCCTCTGAAATTCTGCAGTGCAACCTGGTAACTTTTAATCCATCTTTCAGAATTTGTGGAATGGCTCCACCTAGCCATGCAACTCCACATTAAACTTAGAGCAAAAGGATGTAGTGTTTAAATGTCTGATCAGTAGTTTATGATAATATGTTTGTGGCTTCCCTTATCTCAATTCAAAGCTAGTCTTTTAGGTGGTCATTTGGTCTGAAATAACCCTATTCCCTTCCCCAGAAGTATTTATCAAAGCCCCATCAGCCATAAATAAACTAAGGTCCAGTCCTGGAATCCTGTTTAACAAAACTCCTGCGAGAGTGAGTAGATGATGTTTGTCCCTACAAGAGGTGATGGGAAGTTGTTAGTCATTGCCTTTCCGGCACTATGATTACAAGTGTTTAGAACACAAGGACTGCAGATTTAGGCTGTCTTATTTTCCATGGACCGCCCATATTTAAGATCAAGGTCTACTGAGTCCTATGAGACTAGAGTTGAATCCCCCCCATATCTCAGACCTACCTGAAACCATTTTACTTTTTTCCTCTATTTCATTCACCTTAAGAATTTATGAATTGCTGAAAATCCTTGCTAGACTTGGCCTGCAGCCCACTGCTGATCCATTTCCTTTTTCTTTAAGTAGAATTCCTAACTGGGTGTGTTCTAATATAATGGGCTGTAACCAATTAATCACACAGCTATTAATGGAAGTACAAGGCAGTACATTGCAAGCTTGGTAGTTTCCCTTAGCCATGCAAATCTGTGTTTGATGAAAATGCAAAGACATCAATCAAGCTAACAGACCCAACCTCAGTCGTCTTCCATGCTACAGCCCTTACCGTTGTTCAGTGACATGGAGCATTCAGCATGGCATCTGAATTCTGTACCTTAACTGAGGGAGTGGCAGGAAAACGTACCATGAACGCAAACACAAAATTACTGTATGAATGCTATGCCGTTTATAAAGTTTCCTGCCAGAAATGAATGATAGGAAACACATTAGCATGGGGAGCTTGCATGCAGTTAATAATCTGAATGCTAAGAATTTTTTTCCTCCTGACAGCACAGAATTGTTTTATAAATTTTTTAAAAATGTGAAATAGGTGTTTGACATGAGCAATTAAGTGGAAGCTATTTAGAATTGCAAAATGAATTAAAGCTTTAAAATGTCTTTACACAGAGGCAGAAGCAAAAGTACTGAAATTGGAATAATGAGCTAGGAAATTGCTTCTTCAAAAGGAGAAACATTTGAAACCAGAAATAATCTTCCAATTTTACTTCTCTGAGTTAAATTGCTTTTAATTCTAGATACTCAACAGTGATGTTGATATACACCAGGAGTCTCACAAAGAGGGGGGTTTTGTATGTTAGAAGTTTTTAAAATATTGAAATCCCCTTTTGGGGGATTTTAGGGACTTATGTTTTATAAATCTTTGGAAAAGGGAAAGGCCAGTGCCACTGAAGCTTAATTTCACATTTCCCACATCAACCTTTACACACTGCCAACTGGAAATCGCATTGGTGTTTCTCCACTGAGAATATTAAGGATCTAGAGTTTCTAGGTTTCTAATCTTGTTCCCCCTGCAGAGAAGTGATCCATTATTTTCAGTGTAATGCTTCCATGTTGAGATCATAGAATTCCTTTACAAAGGTGAGTGTCGTTGTCTCTGTTTACCTGGGAGAAACTGCAACACAGAAATGGGGGATGATTCTTCCATGTTGTCTTAATGTTGTGGTGATGTGGCCTTAGTCATATCCTGCTGTAAAGGTTGGCTCAGAGATGACCTCTCAAGGGCTGTGCTCACATTTTGTATTAACAGCAAGAGCGAAAAAATACTTCAGGCTAAATTAATTCTCACTCGTTGTCCTGAAAGGAGGCCCTGACATTATTTTATCATTTTCCCAAAATTTCATTTTGCTCTGTGGCTTTGGTTCTTGGACANAAAAAAAAAAAAAAAAAAGGAAAAAGCTGGTTCAGCACCAGCTGTGAGAAGCTCTGGCAGCCACTTGGGGAACACAGAAGTAGACATGGTCCAACCTGGATCAGAACAGGCATATTTGCCCTGTGCTAATAGAATACCTGCTAGCATCAGCTTCATAGGATTTGTGTTTTCCTGTCAATTCAAAGCTTTCTAGCTTTTTTTAAATCTGTAGATTTTAATACTAAGATACTTCTAGAGACAAGAGTATTTATCTCAAAAGCAGTATACAGTGACTCTGGTGCATCAGGTGAAGATACCCAAGTTACCATGGCTACCCTAAGGCTTTTCCAAGTAGCACTTGACTGAGCTCACACAGCTGGCAGCACTTGAGTTTGCGGCTGTGAATGACAGGAACCAAAAGGCGGGCTGGGTTCTGCCTCCACCAGACCCGCTCCATTGCTGTAGCACCGGAGTCTGAAGTTTCTCTGCACCGTTGTGCCGCAGGAGATGACTTCTTGGAAGTGCAGATTCTTCCTCCCTTCCAGCTTCCCAGAGAGCCTCAAACCCTGCCATTATTGGTGAGCAAGAAGGTAAGAGGTTGTAGGGCTACAGATGGTGAGAAAAGAATGATGAGAAACCAAAATCCAAACTCCACCTGTTAGTGTCCAGTGGAAACCTCGTGGTTCCAGGTGCAATCCCAGCTGGGGTCATTAGGTAGCATGTGTTTGCTAATATGCTGAGAGGCTTGGGGAAATCTGAGGTAACAAGGGAGGAACATAAAGCTTTTTGATAATTGTGCTAATCCTGTAAAAAAAATTTGTAGATTTTTTTCTTTTTCATTTAAGACATGCTTAAGGACAAATAGATAGCGTTTTAACTAAATTTGGCATGGAATGGTTGACAGGATAAATAAGGAAACTGGTTAAGATTAGAAATGAGGGGAGTCTGGTTGAATATAAGTTCATGGATAGGGTGTGATGGGCTGGTAGCTTAACATCTTTAAAGCACTGTAGAATTTGACTGGAGAGGTATTTAAGTTTTGGTGCCAGATGAATATTAAGTGGGTGTGCAGGTAGTTTCATTTAATTCTCCTGTACACTTCAATAACTATGTATGTGAGACTTGTATAGGCAGTAGCTCTTCCTCGACTGGACATTTCCAGACGCTTTCTGTCCCAACAACCCCTGTAGGCTACTGCTTCGCTGACCATAGAGGACCAGAGCCAGCAGCATTAGTTTCTGTGCTCTACTGAACTGCTCTCACCTTATGCAAAATACTCTGTATTTTGAATCTAACCTTTATTTGCTCTAGTTTAAAAAAATGCTGATGTTTGTCCTTTGCGCTTGCAAGGTGTAGCATACATACAAGTCTGACTCCAGCAAACCTTTTAAACCTGCCTATACGAGTAGGATGGTTTGTATGTTTGGATTACATGTATTTGTAAGGTCTTTGCTGGATGGAATCAAGTGATAGCCGCTTTGCAGTGGTAACCATTTGGAAAAAAAAAACCTGGAGAACAGTGTGTTATTTTAGCCCACTCTGTGGCACCGCTGCCAAATGCCGATTCTGTCTCAGTGGTGATTACTGTAGTTGTTTGTCATCCTATGAATTCTGCAGCAAAAATCAGTGTAACTGATATGTTAAATGTAACTTTTAAAACCACACAGTAGGATCATGAACAATGGTGACGAGGGTGTCCATCCTTAAATGTGTATCTGCAGGAATCGGGCTCTGTTCTTTGTCAAACGGGCAGTGCTCAGAGGAAGGGAGACTTCGACTGTGGGGTTGGGAAGGGACACACTTTGATTGTCTGCATTTGTGTTTTGGTTCACAATGGGAGCGTGCTTTTGATGTGAACCTCCCAGTTGTCCTTGCTTAGTGTGCTTTGGTTCACGTCATCGTGGTCTGGATTCCTTTAATGTGAAATGAAAGCACAAGGTGTTTCCTAGGAACACACCTGGAATGTGCTATCATGTAGCTGTAGGATTCTCAGCACCAACTCTTCTGCTCTGTAATCCTCTCCCACTGCGCCATGCTAATGTACACAGAGGTGGTGAGTGGCACCAAAGAGCAGTGAAAACTCTCATCAGAAAGTCTCACAGCAATCTGAGCTTGGAGCAAAGTTTTTACCTGAGTTTTTAAATCATTCTCGAAATGATACCGCTTTAAGCAAGATCACAACTTTTGCTTGTTTCACAAGCACTGGCATTCAACACAGGCAAAACAGCCTCAGAGACAATTACACTAACACACTTTAAAAACCATTTAAAATGCCAGCATCTTCATACTGTCCTCCTGTGCCAACAGAAGACCTGTTAGAGGTATGCTGACAGGCTCTGCCCCTTGGAAGGCTCTTCCTCCTTGGGGTGAGGCTTATGGATGTTGCTCGGTGCCTGAACAAGAGGAGGGTGGTAATAGGCATCTTGTCACTCGGGCGCTTCACTGCGGAGCCGTTCACACAGGCGCCTTTCTACGTATAGAATTTATCTGCTAATGACAGCAGTTCTTACCTGGATGGTAAACTTTAGATCACGTGAAAACCGTTGACTCTGCTGCAGAAATGAATCCAGAGACTTTTTCAGTGGCTGTTTCAGTAGCATGTTTCAATACAGAGTTTATATATTAATGCTGTCGTTACGACAAGTAAGCCATGGAAGAAGTCTGTAATCGTGCAGCTCCAATGCAGACATATCTGTCATGCACTTGTGATCTTCACGGTCCAAATGGCCCTTTTCTCCATCCCTGGTTGACACTTGTTAATGCTCTCAATTTGGCGTGAACTGATGATGAAGCGATTCTGTCCCTCTGATTTTGTAACCAAAGATGCAAAATTAAACCTGGGTAGAATTTCTTGCTGAATACAGATTCACAGTGTGTAAAGCGATGTTCCTTGTGAGTATATTTTAAAGGAATAATTATCTGCTAAAAAGGAAGAGGGATATGGTTATGTGTATCTTAACTTAAACCCAAAGAAGCTCAGGCTCACGAAGCCTGTAAGGGGGAGAGCACTAGCAGAGCCACAGCACTGCCTGTTGCATACTAAGCAGCAGGTGACAGCCCGTGGTTTGCCGAGAGCAGGGTCAGTCCTTGTCACCATGTTCCCATCCCGAGTAGGGCCCGGTTGGGGCCCAGTCCCAGGAAAGGTGAGAAATGGGGAAAAAAGTGCTCCTAGTATTATTACACGTTGTGGCTTTCCAGTGCTTGTACATGCACGAATGGTGAACAGCAGCATTGCTCATGTTAGGCTAAGGGGGGAGTTTCACTTTCACAGAAATAATTTACGGCAATCCCCAGCTGTTACAATGATAAATGATGATAAATGAAATAGTTTCATGGTGAAGAATCTGTCAGTAAACTGGGAAAAGGGTGAGCCAGGGAGGCTGCAGCTGGCTAGAGCTTAGGACAAGCAAACTGAATGTCCCTTTAGACTTATTTCTTTTAAATAAAAAAAAGGTAAGAAAAGACTACTCTTACACCCACTTCGTTACACGATTCTGGCTCCCAGATCACCTTCGGAAAATGCATCAGCATCAGCCTGATGTCAGTCACGATCCTCAGCCCCTTGGTGACGAGTGCTGCTGGCGGGAGCGCGGGGCAGCCAAGATGGCGCCGGGCAGCCAAGATGGCGCCGGGCAGCCCGCAGCGGGGCTGCCAAAGAGTGCAGATAAAAGTCGCTCCCTCCCTCCCTTTATATATACACACACCTCTTCATGTCCGTGTCAAATGTCCTCTAATATTTGTTTCACAGCAACATGTGCTTTGCCTGATGGCAGGATCTGCCTTTTGTTCCAGTGATGCAGAAGTGACCTGTAAGGCTTGTTTCTTGGCCTGGCAAATCTGTTTGAGGGCCAGTGACAGCTGCCATGCTTTTTTTGGGGGACAACCTGAATCTTTGCAGCCAGGATTAAGAAAAAGATCTGCTTTGATTTTGTTTCTCTGGGCTTGCTGTTCCGATGGGCTGTGGCCTCTGGTGTGACAGGAACAGGGTGCTGGTGCAGGCTCCAGAGGGAGCTGCTGCGGATCCAAAAGGCTGGTGACACACCTCTGCCTATTGCACATAATGGGGAAAATCAGATTATGGATCTTCTTTGTCACAGTCCCTCCAGTGACCTTTTGGCAAGACGGAGGTGGCGCTTGGCCATCCCCCCTGGGGACCCTCCGCCGGCAGGCCGAGTGCCCCAGGTGGGGAGAGCCTGGCCGGGCTCCCGGGGATGCGTGTGGTGTGGGGGGCAGCAGGGTTCAGAAGTGAGAAGTCATAAAACTAGATACTCTGTGACTGATGCAGATAATCTAATAAAAGCGTTAGCAAGACTCCCCTCTGGAGACACGGCTGCTTAGCTGGGGGCATGCGTGGCTGGCTAACGCTGGAGTGTGAATCCTGGTGTTTCCTCACTGCTGGGAACGGAGGGAAGCTGTAGTCTGCCACCTTATCATAGCTCTGCTCTGTCAGACCCCGGTGGGGAAGAAAACAGGCTGGCAGCATTAAGAGTCACACTGGACTGGACTGGAAACTGCAGCTTGGAGCGTGGCTGCACTGAGTAAGCACAGAGGCTCTGAGGAGTTTCCCCATGAGCCACCTAAATCTGCTAGTTAGAAACGTGTCTGTCCCTTCTCAAGACCTCTCCTTATCGAAGATCAGTGCTTTCCAGAACCTGGCTCGGGTAGGCTAAAACATAGGGTAACATTGGAGAAAGGCAGAGTAAAAAATTATGTGGACTATCATGTTCTCTGCTTATCCTCCACCAAAAATCTGTGTTTGCCCATGGAATTTACAGCCTAGTCAGGAACTGTAGCCTAGAGATAGGTTTGATAGACATCCTGCCTTAAAATTACATACATCCTGCAACAGAGAAAAGTGGAAATTTTTATTTGCCTGTATTTAAGGTGAGGAATGCTTTAGTCTGTGGTTTGAGCCATTGTTCCACTGAAATAACTACATGAAGAGAATACTGGATTAAAAAGAATTAAACTATACCAAAACATTAATTGCCCTCCTAACCATAGCTTGGCTGCACGCATGCGGAAGCAAATACTAAATGATGTGTTTTCATACCAGCCTCACTTTAAACTTCTGGGGGAAGTCAGAAAGGCTCCTAGCTAACCAAATTGAATCCAACATCAAAAGATCATTGTCAAGAGAACATCTTCCAGTGTCTTTTCAGGATAGAAAACTTAACAAATAACGGTATTATAATTACTGAGGGATGCACCTAGGAGTACTTTTAAGGAAAAATTTGGAGCTGACTCTCAAGTTTATATCCCAGAAAACAAAATCCAGAAGTCCCTTTACAGGTCTTCCACTTTCAGGAATCACTGAGATTCTCTTCTGATAAGGTTTTACCCACCCATAGTCCTGATTTTGTGTCTCTTGGAGACGGATTGAAGTTACCTGGGAGAGACTGTTATGCTGCTCTAAGCCACAAAGCTGTGCAGCCCCCATGTCTTCCTGCTTCCTTCTTGTTTAGTGGTTGCACCCTGGCATGCAGGTTCTGCTGCTGGCACCTGTCCTGTGGAACCCTTTTTCTGCAGTTATTGAGACATAGCATGTAGATGACCCTCCCATGTACGGCTTTATAAGAGAAATGATGTATTCTTTTGTGCCCTTCCTAACCAGGCATCTGCTTGGGCCCTGGTAGGTGGAAAAATACTGTGGAATGTCTCTTTCTCCTGTTCTCACCCATGAACACAACCTCAAGGGGGTGTATTCCCAGCTCCAGATTACACACTGTGCTGCAGTGCTGCATGCTGGCTGAGAAGGTCAAGGTGTGGAACTGCTCTAGTGAATCACTTTGGAAATGTTAAGACTTCTACATTGTAAATCCATTATCCAGTTATTCCTATATATCAAATACCAACACAGCCGCTACTGAGGATTTCCATTATACATAATGTAGGAAATATATTCTTAGATGAATTTGTGGTTTTACAGTAAGACTGATTTACTCCTTCCCATTTCATCCAGCATGACTTATAGTGGGATTTCACCACAGTAAAATCTTCAGAATGCTGAGAACTAAAAAACTCTCACACTGTGCTGTTAGGATGGTGACTCACTCGAGTGATTGCTTTCCTGCTGCTGATGAGTAAATCAGGCACTTAGACTAAGACAAAGCAGCAATATCCCAGTCTCTGGACTTGAATTCTACTAGTTTGATTGTTAACCCTCATTTTTTTTGTGATATCTTTTGTATGCACATGAGCATACAACTAGTTTTCTTTCGAATAATAATTTGTTGAAAGCCTGTGTAATTAATATAGCAGTAGATTAAGCATGGCTTTGAAACAGAGCACCTTCATTTCTTGGTTTAGTGTACAAATCTTTGCTATTTTATTGAGATCGAAATCCCGAGTTATTTATGAGAAAATATGTTGTTTCATAGCTTTGTAGCGTCCATCGATTTTTACTAAACAATTCTCACCCATATTACTGCTCAGTTGTTCCTGTCCTGCTGCCTTCAGTTCATGCCCTCATTCCTACTAAATATAAACCACTGTTAAGTGTTCCTATGAAAGCATGAAATTGCTTTCCCCTCCCCTCCATTTCTAATATGTTCTTATTTGCTGTCGCTTCTGGGATATGTTAGGAGCAAAGAGTATCTTTGTATTCCAGAAATGGGTAAGGACATAACTTTATGTCTAGTCAAGTGACCTGATCTTAATCTCAGTCTGAAAGCAGAGAACGGGTAACCCACTGGGAGACAAAGCTGCAGCACTGAAGGCACGACTGCAGCAGGCTATAGCAGAGATGTGGTTTCATCTTGCACGATGTGTGCTTGGCAACTCTGGTATATACTCTTAAGATCCCCTCACAGGATTTACAGCTAGTAATGATACTCATACCAGTGTGTCTTGTTTTATTTTTTTTTAAGCTAGTCAGATTATAACTTCCCAAGGCACGACAACATGTGTTCTTACCTGTATTTGATGTGGTACTGCCCCACTCAGACTTACCACGACCACCAAAGTGCTCATCCTGGCAGAGATCTGCAGCTCTAACTGAGCTCCTATGCACTAGGATCGATTCCCTTTCCACAAAATGTTTAAACTACAGTAGGCATCATATATGGCCTCTGATGGCTGACGCGATAAAGTACTAATATTGCTAGAAACTTCCAAAAGATGCACAATTAATGTCATTAATGCAGCTTTGTAGTGGGCCACTGTAGAATATGTGTGGTGTGTGTATTTTCAAGGAAAACAGTTACTGGTAGGAATACCCGTAGGAGGGTGTGTATGTCACCACTCTCTACCTGAAGGATATGCGTGCGGCTGTCTAGGTCACCTGGGCCCACTGCATTGCTGCGAGGGCTTTGAAACAAATCTGCTTGACAGCACAGCCCGAGAGCAGGCAAAATGGGCTATGATTCAAAAGAAGTGCCTGCTCGATGCAAGGGTAAATCATGGTCAACTCTCTTGATCTTGTTTGCCTTAGCAGTGGGAAGCATCGAGAGACGTATTCCGTTTCTTGGTGTTTAGCTTTTTTAACTTGTATGCCAGCGGTCACAAGTGCTGCTGTATGTAAGGCTTTCCGTGTGCAACGGTGCAACCGAAACACGACGTTGGATACCCTGCTTCTTGGACAGCGACAAAGCTGCTAGACCTCGTTCAGCATCAGGAAGACCATCAGGTACTCCTTGAGACAGTCTGTGTTCACCTGGCGCCATGGTCCCTATTTAAACCAATAAATGCAAGAATACTCTGTCTGTTCCTGTAGTTTGTCTCCTGTCTGAGCTCACTAGGTGAGTAATTTCATAATGTGTTTCCTTCTGTCCATCCTTTATGACAAGTGATAAGGAAAAAAAAATTACTGAAAATGTTCTCCAGCTGCCCTCTGCTTAGACTTCTTAGGGAGTGCGTTTGGGAGGGAGGCTGGTGTTCTGAGCCGCAGGTGTTCAATAACAGCCTATCAGCGGGATGTCTGTTCTTTGTCTCCTTGGCTGTCTTGTCCCTTGGGCTCTTCCTCTTAGGCACGACAGCAGATTTGTTTCAAAGTAATTGGGTTGGGCCTTAACAGTTAACAACTCAAGGAAAAACACACGAATTCAGAAGATGGTGTTTTCTTTAGCTGCTTTTGATATAAATAGTCTGTGTTTTAGCATTTGATGGACCCTTCTCAGGCACACTTGACAAATTTCAAAGTCCATTTACTTTAAGTGGTCAAAGCAACCCTAGCAAAGAAAATTTTGTGCTGTGCCTGACCTTCCTTACTCACTGCAAGAACCAGCAAATGCTGCTGTTCCTTGCAATGCGCTCTCGAAACTCTCTCCT